>OY744483.1:32432899-32505949 GCA_963556165.1 Tipula helvola | reverse complement strand
TTAATGTTACATCACTAAATTGTGATTCTAATGAATGACTTTTTGTTTTAATGAATTTAGATAAATCTGCTAAAGTCGTAATTGCATTGTGGTGATTGTTCCCTCCATTTAGCCCTTATTGTATTGTCCAATTTCGATACAATTAAATATGTTATTAAATATGTCACCCCAGTAATCGGTTGGACGACTAAGATTCTTAAGCGAACTTAAATGTGAATTTGTTTCGTCCAGCAGATTCAACAAGTTTTGTGAGGTGAGTTTTTCAATGGGTTTTAAGGTAAATAGTACATGAACATGTTCTTCGACTATATAGTTTTGTTTGTCAAATCGATCTACTAGCAATTGATGAGCTTGCTCATAATTCGCGGATACAAAATCCAAATTTTCTGGAATTTTCGTATCAACACTCTGCAGTGAATTTTTTAAATATTCATATTTTGTTAGAACAGATAACCGAGAATTATTGTACGCATGTGTATCAAACGATTCTAGAAATGATCTCCATTTTCGAACGTATTTCGGGTAATTTTGGAATCAAGTTAAGATCTCAATGTTGTGGGAACCATTCGGATTCCTTTCGCCCTTGCCTACAATGGACCGCGTGTTTGACTCAAGCTCAACTTCGTCAAGTAATTCTAAATTTGATTGAAATTTTATGAATTCGACCCGCTGCGATACTAACTCATCGAGGTGAAGTCTAATTTGATTTATTGTAGCCGTGGTTAAATTATTGGTAACGAAATCTTGTAATTCATCAATAATTTTTAGAAATATTTTTATGGCACTCTTAATCCGTTTTACGTCTTTATCAGCCATATTTAATAAATTTAATTAATAAAAATTGTACTCACAATATTCAAGATTTGACAGTAAACTTACACCACTTTCAATACCATTAGATTGTGTACCTCCAATTGGCGTCAGCCTTTATGCAGCATGATGGAAAATTCCGTTTATCGTATATTACACTGATCCCACGAAGAAAGATGGTCACACAAAACACACTCACCACACTTAACGCGCACTACGAAACGAATCAACAATCTTGCAGCAAATAGGAAATAAATGAGCAGCAAATTCGAAAATTAATGAGTATCCCACCGCTGTCACCAATGAATAATCAGGAAAGGATTTTCTTCCCCGAAATAGCAGCAGCAGCAAACAAAGCACCAGCAGCAGCAGCAAAACAATAAATTAACAGCAGCACAAAAACTATTAGCAACAGCAGCAATTCTCAACAATATTCACTCAAATTTTAATGTTTTGGTTTATTTGGTGCCAATTTTGTCTCCGAAGCTCTGCGTCAACATTCCGGCGGCCATGAATCGTTTGATTCATATGATTGTACTGGTAATTTGCATAATTTGTGGATTGGTCGTTGTAAAATGTTGCTGTTGTTGGCCAAACGTAGGTCCACCACCCGAATCTTACCATCCTTTCCTGGATGAGTTGACATTACTTTGCCTAATCCCCAACATGTTGATGGTAAGCCTGGCTCGGAAATTATAACTATATCACGTGCTGGTAAATTGCTGGATTCCGTGGCCCATTTAGTTCTTTTTTGAGGATTAATAAGTATTCTCGGTGCCATCTGTTCCAGAAATGCTGTTGCATTTGTTTTAGTAATCTCCACCTGGCTAACGGTGCTACATTTTGTTCTTCGATAGTTTCGTCTGCTATATTGGTGAATACGCGGCCGACTAAAAAGTGAGCTGGGGTTAAACAGTCAATCTCTTCATCTTGGGTTGTGGCTATTGGCCTTGAATTCATAATGCCCTCTACCTTCGTCAGTAACATTGAGAACTCTTCTAGGTTAAGTATTTGGTTACCGACTACTCTGCTCAGATGTAATTTAGCTTGTTTTACCGCTGCCTCCCATATCCCACCCATGTGCGGTGCACCTGGTGGAATGAACTTCCATTCAATCCGAAATTGCAGCAGTGCTGAAGCTATATCGGATGTGTTTGCCTCAAGAAACTGAATTAATTGTTTCAGATGATTGTTAGCCCCAACAAAATTTGTTCCGTTGTCACTGTATGTTGTACGTTGTAAGTTCCTCGTCATGCCGCGAATCTGCTTAATGCTCCGAGGAAGCTCTCAGTTGTCAGATTGCATCAAGTTTCAATATGTACAGCTTTTGTGCTTAAACACACGAAAATGCAGACGTATACCTTCATTGTTGACTGGCCTCTTTTCCGTACTGGGCTGACTTTAAATGGTCAACAATAATCTACGCCCACTCTATTGAATAGATACACGTACTGGACTCGTGCGACTGCCACATCGATTCATTAGGTCGTCAATAAAGGTATTTGAATGAATGCACTACGAAAAATGTATCGATGGCCGAAAATTGTGATGATGAACTCTTCTGTTGTCGTCTTTTTTGATTCGCTACCTCTTAACTTGATTGTTTTCATTTGCTCAGCATCTATCAACCAATTAGGCCGTGCCACTACAGATTACTTCTTATTAAGTCATTTGTAATTATGCCTCTTGAAGCGATATCGGCAGGATTATCTTTGGATGGCACATGTAACCAACGCTCTCGTTTGTATAACTTCCAACGCCTCGGATGTGCCAATAACCAATCCAATACAATTCACGAATCTGTGAACAATGATACGTTAACTACCTTTATAGTTTGGGGCTCCTCAACTGTTCTCATTAAATTTGCCAGTAACAGAGCACCCATCAACTCCAATCGCGGAAGACTAATTTGCTTTACAGAAGCCACTCTGGATTCTGCTATAATTTATAAATATAAAAACTACCGGTCTATCATCAGTATCTACTAGAGCATATACTGCCGCAGCTTACGCGTGTTCACTGGCGTCGCTGAAGCCGACTAAGCTTACTTTATCTCTCGACCGTACCCATCTTGGAATTTGCACACCTGTAACTTCGCAAATACCTCTTCTGGTATCCAGCCAGGCCTTTAATACATTTTGTGGCAGCTCATCATCCCAGCCTACGTTTTGCATCCATAGACTCTGGAGTAAGATCTTAGCGCTAATAATTAATGGTGACAGCCAGCCTAGCGGGTCAAAGGAATGGCTGGCGTCCGACAAAACCGTTGTTTTATTGAGGTGCTTTATTTCTGGTAAATTTACAGTAAATTTGAAATTGTCTTCCTAGGGATCCCACTGCAGGCCTAATACCTTTGGGCTATTCGAGTGTTCTTCAATGGTTAGTCAGGAATTTGCGCATTTTGAAGCCATGTCCTTCTAACGCAGTCGTGCTTGCTTCATCATATTTTTTAATTGTGTTGTAAAACTTCCTCCGGTCATCATATCATCTACGTACATATCCTCTAGTATGACTTTGGCTGCTTCTGGCTGATGTGGTAATATGTAGTCGATTTCCAACTTGTTTCAAACTGCGGGTTGCTAAGGATGCTGCTGACGCTGTTCCGTATGTAAGCGTTTTTAATTTGTATGTATCCGGCGGTTGATTTGCGCTGTTTCGCCATAAAATATTTTGGTACCGTTTGGTACCCCTACCCACACTTGCCGGTTTATTTTCTCGATATCAACACAAAGCACAAACTCATGTAAACGAAATTTCAACAAGATTTTGATTAGCAGTGGTTGAACTGTGGATCCAACCATTAGTATATCATTAAGTGAAATGCCTGAGGATGACTTAGCAGCGAGGCATCGAAGACGACCCTCAATTTAGTCGTTGTGCTGCTTTCCTTATTAAATACTCCATGGTGTGGAATAAAATATTTATAGGAGTTGGTACTTAGACTCACTTTTTCCACGTGACCAAGCTGCAGATATTTGGCCATGAATGCTTTGTACCATGAATGCCTTATGACGGTTTAATGCTGAATTATAAGATGTTCCAAGCATGTTTTCAGGTTGCTTAAAAGGTAATTTGACGACAAACTTGTTATCTTCGGCTTTTTTACAGATGTTTCAAATAACTCTACGCACCTTTGCTCTTCACGTGTTCTTCTTGTGACCTTTGGCAATTTCTGTATTTCCAAGAATCTGCGGAGCGAATTGGCGATATCTAAAAAGATGTTAAAATTCTCCATATCGTTGGTCACTTGATTAATTTTTACACTTCCGCCCGGCACAACCCAACCAAACACAGTACTAACTGCTAAAAGTCCGCTTTCTAGAATCAAATTCTTGGATTCCAGTACTTTGAAAAAGATATCTACTCCGAGTAATAGATTTACCGAACCTCGCTTATTAAATTTTGGGTCAGGTAACTCCAATTCATCTAATGTTTGAATATCCTTTTCGCACAAATGATGGTGATTCGCTGTGACTGATACTTTAGGAAGTGTAGTGAAAATTTTTGCTCCGTTAATTGAAGCTATAATCAGCTCTGTACTACCTTTTGTCGTTCCCATTCTCGTCTCTCCCAATCCTTTCACTAAAATCCTTGCATTTTTGCGCGCCAGATTTAATTCTTTGGTACATGCCTCCGATATGAATGATGCTTGAGGTGCTGAATCCTACCTTCTTCTGTTGTTGTTGGAAGTTCTACCTTATGGACTTTAGTATTATTCTCAATGTTAAATTTCGTTGTTTTCTCTTCGTCTGATGATCCATCCAAAGATGTGTGATGTTTTCTCAGTCAGTATTGACATCTGGCTCTGGATTTGAACTGCTTCCGACCTTTGTGCTGATAACATATTTTTGTAAGTCTGGCATTCAAATATATGGTGTTCACCTAATTTGCATATTGGACACTTGCTAAACGTTGCTGGAAATGCAGCAACTGTAAATATTCGTGAAACTGACGTTGGATTTGAAGTACTTTTTCTTGCATAGCTCTTTAATAACTCCACGACATTAATTCGTTTGCCAGGAAACGTTAGCAACTCCTTAAATGTAGGGAAATCCTTTTGAGCTACCTCTTGCGACCAAAGCGACCTTGTCTCTTTACCCAATTTACTGAGAGCGATATATATCAGACAAGGATCTCTCCTCTCTGCGTCTGCGCCTAACGCCTTGAGAACTCTAATTGTTTCATCAAACACATCGGTTAGTTTCCTGATGTTGACATCATTTGGTTGTGATATATTTGGATGATCCATGAAACTCTTAACCCTTTCAAACGCCATTTAAAATTGACTTTCTTCCAAAAATAAAATACGTAGCACAATTATGCACTGCTATGATAAGGGATTGCTCATAAAACTGTAGTGTGAACATAAATACATAAGAGAACGATCGCACAAGAGAAATGAGACAAAAATTAAAAATTAGGGTTGGTCGAAGCGATGAAAGTTGATGTACAATATATTGTACAAGGCGTTTGAGAGGGTTAATAAAAGCGTTAACTGTATATCGCTTCCGGTGGTACCTCTGCACCAGCTTCTACAATGCTTCGTTGTAATTCGCATCAGTTACCGCGAGATGACGGATAAGTGATGCTGGTTCTCCCTTTAGTAAACCTTACAGGTACTGAAACTTCTGTGCTGCGGTTAAATTTCCTCGTTCCTGGATTGTTGAGCTGTACACGTCAAAAAAATGATTGCCACTGCATATAATCCCCATCAAAGATTAGTATGTTTAGCTTTGGCAAACGCACTTCTATAGGCTGCTGTTGCGATGTATTCGTGGTGGTTTCTAGTTTAGGCTTGCTTAGGCTACGTTTGCGTAGAACAGCACTTATAGAGCTGCGAGAACTATGTAATAATTATCTTCGAAGTTCGAGAAATCTGACTCTGCATCATGGCCTAGGTCGAACATTTCCCTCTCGATATTTTGGAACTCGTTAAGTAGCCACGCCTGCTACCTTTCCTGCTTTACCTGGATATCTTCTAGATTTGCTTGCTCCAAATTGTCCTTCACAGACGAGACCAACTTTGTCATTGATCCCTTCACAACCGCTCTTTGCTTGCGTAGACTTTCCATCTTTTCACACTTAGTAATGTTACACAATCCGCAACTGTCCTTTTTTTTACTTTTAATTTTACTATTGACTTTCAACAATGTGAGTTTATAGATAACTACCACTAACCACGCCCGTTCTCTAGCGAATCGATAACTAATTCGAGTTGAGCTTGATTGATTGATTTAGTGTGTACGACTAAGCCTAAGGTAAGTTTCCTGGATACGCCAGGTCCACCGTACACCCTTTTACGAATAACAAGATCGAGGGAAAGGAAAGGTATGTTAGTAATAGAGAATCAACCCGGTTCAAGACACCATGGCGGTTGATAGTTAATAAATAAGACAACACAAGACAACACAATTTCTAAACTACGTTAACTGCTTGCCTGGAGCGTTCAGTTCGGCTATAACTATTTTTGTTACTGAAAATTAGGATTAAATTTAATCTCATAAGAATAATTAATTTTAGAATAATATTAGTTGTGTACGTATGTGTGTATGTATGTGTGTATGTGTGTATGTATGCATGTGTGCGTGTATGCGTGTGTATGTATGTGTACTTCCAGCGGCGGTAGGGCGGTGGGAGGGGCGAGATTTTCGTTCCATCATCATGTTCCCAAGCGGTCACCCAAATTTGTACTAACCTAAGGAAATGTTGCTTGACATCGTTATTGAAGTTATTGCGTCTCTTCTCTCTTGTCTACTCATCCCCCGATAACTAATTCGAGTTGAGCGTATGTTAATAAAGCTTAAGAACGATAATTGGGTTTTCTTGCGACGAAACGGTTGTTTAAACTTTTATTTGCTTAGTATTACTCACGATTAAACCGCTATACTTTTTTAAGCCAATACTCCGAAATAATGCAAATTCATGTTGATATATGTTCCTTTGTTACAGAATTTCTATGGATAATCTTCGATTTAAACTCCTTATCCAAAATTGTTTGATTGACTAGTTTTAAGTCGCCAAATTACGATTCAGAATTAGTGACATCTAAGAAATACTAGTTGAACTAATTACATTAAAATTATAATACATACAATCATTCTCATTTAATCCTAATGTCATCTGTTATTACTAATTAACGTAATTAAAGGCTTGTTCAGACTATGTTAGTAATTTAGTCGAGTAGCGAGTATTTTAGTAACTAAAATCGATGAACTGACCAAAAACCGTTCGCACTACAGTCGAGTACAAGTTACAAGTGAGTAAGCAGTGTTTCAAAATAAAGAGAATACGCAACAAAGTAATAGACACCTATGTTCTATATTATGTTGATATCTAATGAGTACAAACAATTGAATGGTGCTTCTTCAGTAAGAAATTCATTAAAAGAGTGTCATAATGGCACTATCTCGACTATCCAGGTGGTTCAGACAAGGTTTTACCCTTTATAAAACTTAAACGGTTTACGCACCTTTAACAAACTGTTTTACCAATCACTGAAACTGGCATCACCGCAATGCTGTTGACAAATGAACACACAGTTTGAGATTGATTTAATTGATGGTTTATTATAATTTATTTCATATTTCTCACTTCTCATTAACTAGTTTTCATTTCTCATTACTCATTTGTCATTTCTCGTTTCTCATTTCACATTTCTCATTTCTTATTTCTTATTTCTCATTTTCAATAAAACGGTTTTTCTCTTAAAGTTAAACATTTTTCAATCAAAACATAAGAACTGAAAAAGCTGTGTTTGTTTATCTTTAAAATGATTGTTCGTTTTACCATAAAAAATGTTTATCTCGCCTAAACAAGAAAAAAAAAATATTTTGTACTTTATCATCGTCTAAGATCAAAAAACCATTAATTTTAGATCTCGCACAATATAAAAATTTTCAAATCTAAAGTATTAAAATAAAATAAACGCGATAAGAATTTGACCTCTTGACTTTTCCTGATAAGATTTACTGCTTTCAATTTGTGTATCCAATAAATGAACATAAATATTATTTAATATCAGAAGAAAATCTATTCGATAATGTAGCGCATGTATTTCACAAACACATATACGTAGAAATCGAAACTTTTAAACAATAAATCTTTTCAGATGATTCTCGTCTCGCACATATCGATTTAGACAATAGAAGAATATTTTGCGAATTCAATTTGAAACCTATTTTCGGATTCTTTCAAACATAAAAAATTTTAGTATTTCGAATCCTTTTTTAACATTCTAAATCTTGTTTGTACACATAAAATCTGGATTTTTCAATTTATTTCGTTTTTTTTTCACGTCTTATTTATTTTACAACCAAAGGGAAACGTCAATTTTATATCGAAACTATTTTAGTATAGCGTATTACAAAATTTTATAGCCTTGTTGACAAATAACCACATAAACAAATAGTATAGAATGAAAAACTATAAAAAAAAGCTTTTCCAAACTTAAGATTTTTTATTTGGGAGTACCTACCAAACAGCAAAGATAGCAAATAATAAAATTTATAAAATTAGGGCAAAACGTATATAGATTCCATATAAATATTTTGTCCCCTAAAATGTTCTCATGAAAATTATCATGCGTGAAGATAATAAAGCTTTCCCTTTTCTAGTTTTCTCACCCTTCACATCTAGATAATGTAGGGTACGATACGATAACAGTTATAATAAAATTATTCAAATTGAATTAGCTATTGGTTGGATTATTATGATTATGATTATTTAGTGACTTAATATACCTACGCTATAATGTAACCGTACGAAGAGTATAAATGAAAAATTCATGCTATAATTTTTCCTTTTTATTTTCTTGAATAAAACAAAATTTATTACCATAACAAATACTTGTACTCTGAATTCAGTTATTTTTTTTTCGCTTGAAGGGAGTTTATTTAAACAGCTGTATATCACTTATTCATCCTATGTAGTATTTAGTAGAATACAATAGTTTATAAAAATAATAAAAACTTAATATTATCATACTATTATCTAAAAGCTTTAAAGTGGAAATACTATTTAGTTTGTTTACTTAATAATTTACGAGTATAGTAAAAGCAATATTGTTTTAAAGTTATAAGGTGAAATATAAGTTTATAAATAAATTAAATGCTTTGAAAAAAATTGGAGAAGGTTTGTGGTTTAATTTTATTTTTTTTGTTTGATTGGTATTTTCTTGAAATTCCCTTTAATCTTTTATAATTTAATTTTTCTAATTTAAAAAATAATTAAGTGCGTATATATAACAAAACACAACATTACGCGTTTACCCGTTTTTGAGATTGCCAAAACTCTACTTAAACAAATTTTTGTTGAACTTTTTGCACATTGAAACCGTTATAGAGAGGGGAAAATATGATTCAAATATTGAATACTGAACTGGAAGGTACTGAATATTTTTAGGCTTTTGCAGCCGTTTGAAAATCAGATTTAGGCTAAGAACTCTTTAACCAATCTATAACAATATTTGTCATTTATTTTTTCATCAAAAGCGGCCTTAGTTTTTTATTTTATGCGATAAACTGGAGTTGGAATTCTGAAATATTTTCGAATTCAAAAATTATCTTTAATTGTCTTTTAGAGAATTTTAAACGTCAAAGTTTGGTATTGTTAATCAACCAATTAAAATTTTGTTTGTGCGTTTGGTGTAATAATGTTTATTGTTGGAGTATTTTCAAAAGGAGGAAAATCAAGAAATAAGTAAATTGGCGCAGTTAACGCCAATTTTAAACATAAATTAAAACGATTGGAAACATTGCTAGTATAGTAACCAGGTTTCGATTCGATCAATTGTTCGGACAATTGACCAGATTGCGATTCGCTTAATTAAATTCCTTAGAGCTATATATTCTGTTTCAGTAAAAATTCGCAAATATTATATTTAGGGGCCTTCAGTAAATAATCCAAATGAGGATCTATTACCTTTCTTTGACGGAAATAATCGTATGAAGAAAGATGCCACCAAAAAGTTATGATTAAAATATTCAGTGAAAATATTTCCACTTCATTGGTATTCACATTATGAATTTGGAAGTAGAAGTAAAATTTCTACTCCATACCTGAAGTAACATAACTATGTATGTATATAGTGATATTTTAATTTAAAAATAAAATTGTTTCAAGTCGCGATGGTAATATACCAGCTATACTCGACTTTGCTGTACATCCAGCTGACTCTAGAACCATGAAAAGAATTAATCCATTATCCAAACACCTTGCTCCAATGATATTTCCACTTTTTTTTCCTAATGGACAATATGGCTGGACAACTAATATGAATCATTCTTCGAAAAATGCCACTACAATCCGAAATAAAATTACAGCACTACAATTTTATTCCCATAAAATTGCAGTCCGTTTCAACGTTTTTAATCCTTTTACTTAGTTTATTGCTACGCTAGAGTTGAAGCTAATAGCTGAAATTGTATACGAACCAATCAGATCTCTTCGTGTGAACTCTTATCAAGGTCTTTTAGATTATGTCAATAACTTAGCTCAAAATAGAAATGTTAGTGTAGGTAATTTGTATATACTGCCCTCTTCATTTACTGGCGGGCCACGGTTTGTGGCAAAATTATATCAAGATAATATGCGGCAATGGTTCGCAAATTTGGTCGTCCAGATTTATTTATTACATTCACGTGTAATCCATCGTGGACAGAAATTAAAGAAGAATTTAAAACTTTTCAAAATCCTCCAGACCGCCCGGATATAGTTACACGAGCTTTTAATTTAAAGCTAAAAGTATTTTTAGATTATATTGTAAAAAAGCAGATATTTGGACCTGTTGTTTCGTACGTTTATACAATTGAACATCAAAAATGTGAATTACCACACGCACATTGTCTATTCTCGCTCAAAAATGAGGATAAATTTAGAACATCCGATGACATTGACAACATAATTTGCGCTGAAGTTCCAAATCAGAATGAACAACCACGACTTTGTGAAATAATTATAAAACAAAATATTCATCAATTTAGAAAATCAACCCAGATCACGATCGAACATTGTAATTGATAACCGGCTTGTTGTTCCTTATAATCCTTTCCTGAGTCTTAAATATAACGCTCATATAAACGTTGAATTTTGCTCAACAGGCAAATCAATAAAGTATATACACAAATACATAACAAAGGGTCAAGACTGCCCAAGAATTGGAGTTGCGGTTGATTCTGCTAACAATACAAGCAATGTTATAGATTATGATGAAATGAAGCTGCTTGGCATATCCAGAAGCTTCCAATTCATGGCCAATCACATAATGTTGTTACACTATCTGTTCATTTTCAAGATGGTCAATCAATATTTTTCACTGAAGATAATTTTGAAAATGCTTTAAGGAGAGGTCTGTTAGGGTCACAACTTTAACAGCATTTTTTGAATTAAATTCTACAGACCTTGTCGCTCATAACATATTGTATCAGGATATTCCGATGCATTATGTATATATAAAAACAATAAATGGCAAAAACGCTCTCCAAATTCACACTTTGGGGAGGAAGCTATCGGTAGAATCATTTCAGTTTCTCCAAAAAATGTTGAGTTGTATCATTTACGGCTACTACTTTCTTAAACTTAAAAACTTTTAATAATTGTGTATTCCCAACGTTTAAAGAAGCAACTAAGGCACGAGGCCTAATTAATGATATCGTTGAGTGGCATAATTGCTTATCAGAAGCTAACACTCATATGTTGCCAAAATCGTTGCGAGCATTATTCGTTACTATACTGTGTTATTGCAATCCATCAGATCCTATTAAACGTTTTCATGATTTTAAGAACAATCTTCTGGAAGATTTTATTAATCAAGGTATGACTGAAAATGGAACTCCTATTATAACACCAACTGAACCTAATCTGTGGGTATTACTCAACAATGATCAGAATGTCGCAGCATCAATGATATTTTCATCCTAACAAAATCGAATTTCTCAAAAGTGTTTTTATTTAGATGGACCTGGTGGAAGTGAAAAAACATTTTTATACCGAGCGTTAATTCAAAAAATCGATGCAGAAAATAAAAATGTATTGTGTGTTGCATAGACAGGAATAGCAGCAACTCTCTTACCCAAAGGAATGACATGTCACTTTGCGTTTTCATTGCCTCTCAATATGGATGCCGTGAAATGTCTACAACTTCTGTTGATTGCGTAATTTGGGATGAAGCTACAATGGCTTCAGGCATAGCACTTGAAATTGTGGACTTAATATTTTGCGATTTAATCAAAAATGATTTACCGTTTGGTGGAAAGGTAATGGTCTTAGGAGGAGATTTTCGGCAAGTGTACCTGTTGTTAGAAGAGGAAATCGTGCGTCAATTATAAATGCGACTATTAAAAAGTCCCATTTGTGGCATCACTTTAAAGTATTAAGCTTAAGTAGAAACATGAGAGATATAAGTGATCAATATTTTAGCAGTTGGCTTTTGAACATTGGTGATGGGAAGAATTTTGATACCTTCAGGTTATATTTCCAATGATCTTATTACAGATATTTTTGGTTCATCATTTACTACAAATGATTTTGCATGTATGTATGTATATCAAAACGTGCAATTTTGTGTCCGAAAAATGAGCATGTTCGATTAATAAATGAAAATGTTTTTCAAAAACTTATTTCAAATGAAATATGTTATTGTGCAATCGATTCAGTTACGGCCGATAACGGCTCTGATGATGAAAACATGCAAGTTAATTGTCCAGTGGAATATCTTAACTCAATAAATCCATCAGGATTACCGCCATATTGCCTTAAATTAAAAAATGGTTTTATAATTATGTTGCTGCGAAATCTTGCAATAAAACCAACTGCTTAAAAGTAGAAATAATTATCGGATCATATTCAGGGACAATACATTTAATAAATTAATCGCAAGATCAAACGTTCGAAAGAGTTGGATTGTATCTTCCTGAACCATGTTTTACACATGATCAACTTTATACCGCAGTTTCTAGAACTGTTATATCAGATTCATTAAAAATTCAAGTTTTCGAAACACCACATCAGAGAATAAATGTGTAAATGCACAGGGGTTCCTTAGTATAGGTTCATTACAGTATCAGATTGTTTCATGGTACTGTAACTTGTTTTTTTATTGGCCAGAGCGAATTTGTCTCTCGGAGAATTTGAACATCGGATTTTTCTCTCGTTAGACAAATAGAATGGATGTTCATAACGGAAATTTCATTCGAATTTCTTCTGAATCTCCATAACAAATTTTTTTGGTTACAACAAAGTATTTCTTTGGAACACTTATGTTATACATCTTCTGACCTAAATCAAATAGTTTAAACGGCACTAATAACGAATTCACATGATTGCCCGTTAAATTAGATGCGAAATGTCCACATTTTAGACAGAGAACTTAATTGTTTAATAATATTTGTGTAGTTCGCTAAATAATGGTGTTTAGAAGTGAGTTTAGGATTGTAAAATGAAGAGGTTGTGAGAAGAAATTCATTAAAATTCGCACAAGTTAAAAAAACGGCATATCCCCACTAGTAAAGAAAACATTTACCAAATGGCGATATAAAAAAACTCGCTATTGTTAAATTTACGATGTAAGAAGCACTAAGCATGATTGCTATTAAAATCCATATATCATCCCACATATCGTAGGGTTGGCCACATGAAATTATTTTAAATAATTGGTATCCAAAGAAAATTTTCCCCAAAAAAAAAAAAAAAATTAAATTAAACTTCAACGAGATTTTGTTTAATGATAATTAAAGTATATTTCGATAAGGGAAAAATAATAAAAAAAAATTACTACCGCCACAACAGAAAAAACCCAAATAAAATTTTGGTGAGGTTTTTATACCATTTTTCTGCTGATTGACAAAAAAAAAACTAATTTTTTCATCGATCAATCATACGAAAAATTCCATAATGCGCAAAAATTTCAAAAATTAGGCACGTTTTTGTTACATGTGTAACCACATGAACTGCCCAAATCGCAAAAATATGTTTTCACGTTTATTCACCTGGTGGAATTCAATTTGGTCGACAATGACCTTGGTTGAATAAACGAAAAAGAATATTAAAACTAATCAAAAACATTTTGGAGTATAGAGCCATAATCATTATGACGTATTTTTTAGAAGCTTTTTTAGTGGTATAATTTTTCACTGATTTCCATAGGAATCCATAGTAAAAATGGTGTTTTTTAGCTTCAAGTTTTACAATGAAAAAAGCAAAAATGTTACAAAATTTTTATACAAAAGTGTTCTACATATCTTTAGCAGCAATATACAAGAAGGGTATATTGGTATTAAGTAAATATTAATTGCAGAAATATTAAAATTAAATTATTTCTAAAATATATTTTTCGAACTTTCATTTTGAAAAATACATCAAAGTTGGCTCTGACGAATTAAAATAATACTTGCTAAATTTATCTTTAGTTTTACTAGTGTACGTTAGATGTCTCAGATTTATACAGAAAAATATGAAAAATATTGTTTAATCACAAAATTATGACACGTTGTTAATATTTTGATAATTTGTTTTGCTTTTCCTACAATTTTTGCACTTGAAATTTCCCCAGGTGGTAATTTTTGGTACGATTTTTCAAAATATTTACTGCCATCAATGCCATCTATGTAATGAATATTGACTTAATGCACACAATTTGTAGTAAGCTTTTATTTTTAATTTGACCAGATTGCTGTTGTTATGAACTTTTTTTTATTTAGGTTTAAATAAATCAATTATTACAAGAAAATAACAATGATTTACTTAAACGAGATTTATATATGTTGAAATTCAAACATTTATGAAAATATTTCAGAAATCATAATTAAGAATTTGCAACATTTTCATTTATAAATTTGTCTTAGGAAGAAAAGTGATTTCCCATATGTTTTATGTGTTTTACTATGAAAATTTTGGTTTTTTCCTCGTTTCTAATTCCCTTATAAAAGCTTCGTTTTTTAGATTATGGCTTGTATAATCAAGGTTGCTTTGGTAATATCAAAGCAACCTTGATTATACAAGCCAATTTGTAAATGAAAATGTTGCAAATTCTTAATTATGATTTCTGAAATATTTTCATAAATGTTTGAACTTCAACATATATAAATCTCGTTTAAGTAAATCGTTTTCATTTTCTTGTAATAATCGATTTATTTAAACCAAATTATAAAAAAAAGTTCATAACAACAGCTTTCTGGTCAAATTATACAGAAAAGCTTACTACAAATCGTGTGCATTCAGTCAATATACATAGATGGCAGTGGGTAGTAAACGTTTTAAAAAATCGTACCAGAAATTGCGACCTGGGGAAATTTGAGTTCAAAAATTGTAGGAAAAGCAAAACTAATTCCGAAAATATTAACAACGTGTCATAATTGTGTGATTAAATAATTTTTTTTCGTATTTCTCTGCCAACAATCATAGACATCTAGCGTACACTAGTAAAACTAAAGAAAAATTTAGCAAGTATTATTTTAGTTTGTCAGAGCCAACTTTGTTGATGTATTTTTCAAAATGAAAGTTCGAAAAATATATTTTAGAAATAATTTAATTTTAAAATTTCTGCAACTAATATTTACTTAATACCAATATACCCTTCTTATTGCTGCTAAAGATATGTAGAACACTTTTGTATAAACATTTTGTATCATTTTTGCTTTTTTCATTGTAAAACTTGAAGCTAAAAAACACCATTTTTACTATGGATTCCTATGGAAATCAGTCAAAAGTTATACCACTAAAAAAGCTTAAAAATAATACGTCATAATGATTATGGCTCTATACTCTAGAAGGCTCTGCAAGAACTCGTCAAACAATCTATAACAATATTTGCAATTTATTTTTTCGTCAAAAGCGGCCCTAGTTTTTTATTTTATGCGTTTAACCAAAGCAACCTTGATTATACAAGCCATAATCTAAAAAACGAAGCTTTTTTAAGGGAATTAGAAACGACGAAAAAACCAAAATGTCCATAGTAAAACACATAAAACATATGGGAAATCACTTTTTTTCCTAAGACAAATTTGTCAATGAAAACGTTTCAAATTCTTATTTATGATTTCTGAAATATTTTCATAAATGTTTGAATTTCAACATATATAAATGTCGTTTAAGTAAATCGTTTTCATTTTCTTGTAATAATTGATTTATTTAAACCAAAATATAAAAAAAAGTTCATAACAACAGCATTCTGGTCAAATAAAAAAGAAAAGCTTACTACAAATTGTGTGCATTAAGTCAATATAAATTACATAGATGGCAGTGATGGCAGTACAAATTTTTGAAAAATCGTACCAAAAATTGCCACCTGGGGAAATTTTAAGTTCAAAAATTGTAGGAAAAGCAAAACATATTCTCAAAATATTAAGAACGTGTGATAATTTTGTGATTAAACAATTCTTTTTCATATTTTTCTGTATAAATCTGAGACATCTAACGTACACTAGTAAAACTAAAGATAAATGTAGCAAGTATTATTTTAATTCGTCAGAGCCAACTTTGATGTATTTTTCAAAATGAAAGTTCGAAAAATATATTTTAGAAATTATTTAATTTTTATATTTCTGCAATTAATATTTACTTAATACCAATAAACCCTTCCTGTATATTGCTGCTAAAGGTATGTAGAACACTTTTGTATAAAAATTTTGTAACATTTTTGCTTTTTTCAATGAAAAACTTGAAGCTAAAAAACACAATTTTTACTATGGATTCCTATTG
Source organism: Tipula helvola (assembly GCA_963556165.1). Lineage (NCBI taxonomy): Eukaryota > Metazoa > Arthropoda > Insecta > Diptera > Tipulidae > Tipula > Tipula helvola. Next base: position 32,489,446 of record OY744483.1, on the reverse strand, counting down.
AAATTAGTGAAAAGTTATTCCACTAAAAAAGCTTCTAAAAAATACGTCATAATGATTATGGCTCTATACTCTAGAAGGCTCTGGTTTAACTGAAGGTTCCGGTGGAATTCTGAAATATTTTCGAATTCAAAAATTATTTTTAATAATTATTGTCTTTTAGCGAATTTTAACAGAGCCTTCTAGGGTATAGAGCCATAATCATTATGACGTATTTTTTAGAAGCTTTAACATTTTACTGATTTCCATAGGAATCCATAGTAAAAATTATGTTTTTTAGCTTCAAGTTTTTCAATGAAAACAGCAAAAATGTAACAAAATGTTTATACAAAAGTGTTCTACATATCTTTAGCAGCAATATACAAGAAGGGTATATTTAGTGATGTAAAATTACCGATATTTTTTAATTTGGTAACATTGGGTAAAATAGGTAACACGATATTTATTCAATATTTTGATTCCCTTTTCTACCAAGAAAGAGTTTTAAAATTTTGACATATGGACAAAAGAGGGACAGCTACTTGATCTGCATTTAAACATATTTAAATGTTTCAGTTTAAAACATTAATCAGTAAATAATACTTTTTCTATAATTATGAATTAGCATTTTAGCAATCAATTAATCCATACACTGAAAAAAAAGATTTGCGATATTTGAAAAAAAGCGTGGTAAATATTGATAAAAAAACGGTAACTTTTGCGCCACCTAAGCGCTTTTCAAATACTGAATATATAGCTTATCAAATATTACATTGCGCATTGTAACTTCCATATATTTTTACATTTTCAGATTTGCTATATTTGCTCAAAATAACTGATATTAACCTTGCATTTGTACTGAGCATTAGCAAATACAGAATGGGGCTCAGTAAAAGTTAAGTGTAAAATTTGTACTGCTCAGTAAAGTTTACTATTACAGTTTACGTAAATTGAGAATAATTTATTAAGCGCTTGGTGATAATCAGAAAGCAATTCATTAAGAAAATTCGAGCATGGTGAAGTTTAGTAAACGATGAGTAATATTCACGATGAGAAATTTACTAAGATTCTGCATTTCGTACTAAGCAATTGTAATATTAGCATTGGTATATATATATATATATATATATATATATATATATATATATATATATATATATATATATATATATATATATATATATATATATATATATATATATATATAATGTATATATATATATATATATATATATATATATATATATATATCGCATAATATATATTTATTTATATTGTTCATGTATTCTTACGTAGATTAGCATAATCATCCATATATCTACGTATAAATTCACTTGAAATAAAACTATTCACACATTTTGAAGATATAATAAATAAAGCAATTTTATTTTAGTTCTAATATATACATCGGCTTACACAATATAAATTATCTTTTATTTTATATATTTTTTTGGTCACTGCAGCAACTTCTGTAAACCAGAGAAAGCTACCCTTTATGTTATATTGGGACAATTTTTTAAGTGTTTCACCGAATTTGATAAGTTGAAATTCCGAAGTAATGGTTCTGTGCTAAAGGAATCTGTTACAAAAAATAAGAATTGTTTATTAGACTCACATAAGCACTTTTTGTAATTTAAATTAAATTGAGGCAATAATATTTAATTTACCTAGATAAACCGCAGTTTTTCAAGCATAATGTTTTTCCAATTGGATCCAGGCTGCGTTAATCAGGCGTTGAATAGTGCTGTTAAATTTTCTCCAAAGCTACACCAAGTCAACATCAATCTGTAGATAATAAAATTTATTTATAAAAATTTAAATTCTATAAGAAAAAGGTTTACACAATTGTACATGCATAATAATTGAAAATATATGTGTGCACAATGCATATTATACCGCTTATGTACATTAACAGTTATAATTTTAAAGTATACTATAATATACACAAAAATATAACACCGGAATGTTCATAACTGCTAATAACAATTTACGCAGCGCAGTGTAAGTCTTAAAATGCATTAGTTAATTTTACTGAACATAAACCAAAACTCGTGCAGTTTTGCAATTAAATGCGCGTTATATACTCGCACATACATATATATGTGTATTAATTATTAAATATATAATGTCCTCATAAAGGGGTCGCTTTGATTCAAGAAAATGTGTTGAGAACCTACAAAAAATTTGAATAATTTTAATTTTAACAACAAAATCTTGGATTAACATTTCTACAGCATTTCGAATATTTATAATTTCACTGTTAGAAAGTCGAAATGATATGTGCTTCACCGTCAGGACGTGGTGAAACTTAAAATAAATAAAAATAGAAAAGACGGGAACAATATGCACTTAAGAAAATGGAAGATAGTAATAGTCACTTTTATTAATCACTAATTTATTAACTAAATTGTTAAATATTATTAAAATCGAACTTACCTTTGAATTGGCAAAAACGTAGAATAAATAGAACATTTCTACAAACTCCTGTAGTATGGTAGGCAATCGTAAACTATTTTATTATAAACTTTTTATCTTATATTATATAAAATATCACCGAACAGATTTAAGTTCACAAACAGAATGATGCTTATTAATTTTTAATGATTTGGACACCCAAAATAAAACCAGAGACTAAATCATACAAGTTTTCATAAGATTTCACATAATTTACGTAGTATGATTGGTTCGTTTATTAAAATAAAAAATCTGAATGCTCTTACTACCAATAACAGTTCACACAGCCCAACGTTAGACTTAAAAAGCATTTACAAATTTTAAAAAACCTTAGTAATTTACTGTGAAAAAAACTAAAATTAAACTCGTCCTGCATTTCATTTATTGAGATATAACGTGTTAATATGTAAATATTGCGCTTGCTTACTAATCCTAATAAGTACACTACCAACAACAAATTTTTATTGTACTTACATACAGTACTTTCAAGTGCTTATAGTATTAAATATACCCTGCCAAAATACATTTTACACAGCTCAGAGTAGATAATAAAAAGCATTTCAAATTTAACATAAGTTTTGTGAATTTCATTTGAAAAGAAATTTAACACCTGCGATATTTGTATGTGATCTAAAAAAACTAAGTTGCAGCATGTTGTATTAACATTCAGTTTATTGAAATTTACTAAGCTATATTGTAATACCATTATTTCAAATCATTTATAAAATTACTCGGCATAGTTTTTTATGATCAACAATGAATTGTAAATAATACTCTGCAAATGTTTACACTGCAATGTGTTCTTTAAAATTGATTTGTGATACTTAAAAATTTCGTTTTACTCAGCCGAAATAGTAAATAACGCAAAGCTTTTTTTTTCAGTGTATTCATAGTTTCCTCTAGGTTACCTTCTTCTTCTTCTTCTTCTCCAAACGAATATGCAGCTTTATCAATTACTATCTGATCGGTATTTGATTCCGCAGGAAAAGCTTCATCTTCATTATCCAAAGTTGCGGTGTCCGAATTTGATAGGTTGGAGTTGTGCAAAATATATGTTAGTTTTCCCGCACGCTCTACAGTCAATCGATTGCGTTTTTGGGTGTGAATAAAATCGTAGGTACTAAACGTTCTTTCCATAGCAGCAGTCGATGCGGGCATGTTCAATATATCAACCGCCGACGCACTTAAAGGTGATGTAAAGCATACTCCGGCCCACCAAATCTCACCAGAAAGCTGCTCACTTACTACAAACGGTCGTGAAAAAAGTTCACTTCGAACATTGTAATATGCCAACGACTCAATTATTTTGGTGCCTTCATTATATTTTGGGTGGAATCCTGCGATATTAAAAATAAACTCAGTTGCTTCAAGTTTTTATGATTCCGAAAGATTATTTCCTCGGCTACCTGGCTTAAGCAAATTTGCCGCATAATGAAGCGGTTGCAAGCATTTTCGGCCCGTGAAGCGAGAATGCTTATAAGTTCTTGTTTTATATTAATAAAACAGTCCACGACTTTGAACAAATCTACTTTCTTGTCGTTTTCAAAAAAAGATGTCCATTTAGCAATCGGAGAAAGCAAACAATGAACAATTTCGAAATGTTTCCAAAACGTTTCGCTAAGGATGGAGGATATCGTAAATGTGTTCATAACTGACTGCACTTCGTCTTCGACAGCCAGCGCCTTCAGGGCAAATCTCGTTTCAATCAAACTTGAGACAGAGATTACAAAAAAGTTCCACAGCGTTTGTACAGCCAGCTTAAGTGCAATATACTGTGATTTGCGGTCGTGTTGTATGCGCTCGAAGGTATCATGCAAAATATGTGAGTTTTTTATTTCCGAAACCATTCGTATGACTGAAGATTTCAATCTGTTGATAGACTGAATCTTGAAGATATCGACAATGAGCAGGTTGAGTCCATGGCAGATGCACCCATACTCAGTAATATGAGAATAGTTTTTGTTAACCATTTTAATAATCCCAATAAATTTATAAACCCCAACGTCTTTCAACACAGCTTCAATTTACTCGAAAAGAAACTTAGCCATATGACGAAAATGGTGTAGTAGATTATTATACATACTATACAGCAAGCAAAAGATGGTGTAATAGATTAATATTGTACATAAAGAAGTATAATCCAGTGGTGTCACAACTCTTACTGCAATTAGATTAGTCGAGTTGCTTCGAAAGGATGTTTTTAATTTATGTTACCGATATTACCACGGTAACAACACTTTGGGTAATATTACCCAAAATTACCTATTTTACCGGTAATATTACCCATGAGAATATTACCATTTACATCACTAGGTATATTGGTATTAAGTAAACATTAATTGCAGAACTATTAAAATTAAATTATTTGTAAAATATATTTTTCGAACTTTCATTTTGAAAAATACATCAAAGTTGGCTCTGACAAATTAAAATAATACTTGCTAAATTTATCTTTAGTTTTACTAGTGTACGTTAGATGTCTATAATTGTTGGCAGAGAAATACTCACACAATTATGACACGTTCTTAATATTTTGTGAATTTGTTTTGCTTATCCTACAATTTTTAAACTCAAATTTCCCCAGGTGGCAATTTTTGGTACGATTTTTCAAAATGTTTACTACCCACTGCCATCTATGTATATTGACTTAATGCACACGACTTGTAGTAAGCTTTTCTTTTTAATTTGACCAGAAAGCTGTTGTTATGAACTTTTTTTTATAATTTGGTTTAAATAAATCGAGTATTACAAGAAAATGAAAACGATTTACTTAAACGAGATTTATATATGTTGAAATTCAAACATTTATGAAAATATTTCAGAAATCATAATTAAGAATTTGCAACGTTTTCATTTACAAATTTGTCTTAGGAAAAAAATTGATTTCCCATATGTTTTATGTGTTTTACTATGGAAATTTTGGTTTTTTCCTCGTTTCTAATTCCCTTATAAAAGCTTCGTTTTTTAGATTATGGCTTGTATAATCAAGGTTGCTTTGATTTTAAACGTCAAAGCTTAATATAATGAATTGTTAATCACACAATTAAAATGTTGTTTGTGCATTTGGTGTAATAATGTTTATTGTTGGAGTATTTTCAAAATGAGGAAGCAAACGCCAATTTTTGACATAAAGGATTGTATAGAACCAGATTTCGATTCGATTAATTGTTCGGATAATTGACTAGACTGCGATTCGCTTAATTAAATTCCTTAGAGCATTGCTTCTCAAACTGTGGACCGCGACCTCCTAGGGAGCCTTAAAACTTCGCCTTAATATCTCTAATGAACCGCACAATTTCCTCGCACACAAATTTCTGAATCCACCTTTTATCAATAACCGCTACGCTTTTCTGAGCTGTTAATGGTTTTTGTGAGATATGTGATGTATATATGAGTTCCAAAATCACGAGGATTTTGGCTAGTAAGTTCTAATTTTACAATAAAGATGAACAGAAATTTCAGACCACAAATCATAATCTGTGGGACAAAAATCATGGTTAAAATTGAGGCCTTTTATGAAGTAACAACATTTTTAAATCAGAGGTCGATATCCGAAGTAAATTCTCGAAAATTTCGGAGCTTAATTTAAAGTAAAAACTATAGGAACTTAGGTCTATGAGAATTTGAGAAATTGGATATTGAAAATGTACGTATGTAATGTCAAAAAATTACTCATACTATAATTTAATTTGAAATTTCAAATGGCAGATTTTCAAATTTGGCTTCAACGATTTTAATTTGGTTAAATTGTATAACATGCTAGTGTTGAGAACTCCAAACTGATAATTCCAGGATTCTAATCCCGTGATTTTTGTAGGAAAACCAATACCGATTTTAGATAAAATGGTTGATTAACGAAATGTTGGTAAATTTTTGGAATATTTACCGACAACTCCTGAAATTATCTTCAGACAAAATGCCTATAAAGCACAAATTATTAATAAGCTTTATAAATTTGTCGAAACCTTTACCTTGCTTTTACACTAAACATCTGTATTGATTGATTTGCAAATCTGCCCAAATCTATCATGCAAGTTGGCAAAAAGCTGCCACCATATTTAGGGAATAAAACTTTTACTATTCCATTCCACGCAACAGAGTTATATAGAATTTTTATAAAATGAGTAGCAGTTTTGTTAAATGTAACTAATTACGAGAGATTTTTTTTAGTTAGCCCGTCAACACTTTTAACTATAAAATTAACTTCCGTGGAATGAAAAGTGCCCTTTCGGCCGTAGAGCAATGTTGCACAAAATATAAATTTCCGCTTAGTGACATATGTAAACATAACTATTGATAAAAGTCTTCTGGGTTAACAATGTCGTCTTCGACTAAAAGCTTCGGAAGGTTTTCGTTTTCCTCAGAAAATATTGAGCAATCGTCAGAATCGGGCAAATCCTGCAGAGTTTCTGATTCAGTTGTTTCACAGGGCTGTTCAGGTTGCGCTTCTTTATTTTATTAGATTTTTCGTGTTTTTTTTATCCATCCGGTTTTTTTCTGCAGTATCTGTAAATATTCTGCAGCTTTTGGATAAGGTTTTATCTGCTCTGGTGTCACTGAATATGAAGCAGCTTGCCGCGATGTTGACGGTTGTTCGTTTTGATGTTGCAAATTTTGTTGATTACTTTCTAGGAGAGAAGCATCGCTTAAAACAGGTTGATTGTAAGGCCGGTCTATTACATATGCATTAGCAAAATCATTTTCGTCAAATATAAACCCGTTTAGTGGCCAAATTGCTGGTTTTTGAAATAACGATATAATAGTTTTTGAGGTAAAAGCACTTTCATAAGCACGCTTCGCAATCTTAGGTATGTTGTAGATGGTAATTAATCTACCAGGTCGAGTTAGCATACAATCATTGAAAGCTATCTTCAAAGCGTTTTTTAATGAACCAAAAATGCCGACGTCTAGTGGCTGTAGCTTGTGTGAATAGTGTGTTGGAAATGAGAGGAGAACGATTCCCCACGTTCTTGCAAAATCTATTAGAGCTAATGAGCAGTGACTGCTAGGGTTGTCCATTAGCAAAAGAATACGATTTTCCTTGGTGTAATGAGTATGGATTTGGATTTGTTTCAACACTTCAGGAAAAGCTCAGTAGTCATCTACCCAGTTTTTGATGCAAGACCCAAACTTCCAGATGGAGCTTCTTGTAAAAAATGGTATTTGTATCGAACACGGGGAAAGATGAACACTGGTGGAAGAGAGTTCCCTTCATTCACAATTGCACAAAACGGTTCCAATTTGACCCACTTGTCAAAAAGTCAAAAATTAAATCCCATAATATAACTGAATAGGTTTAATATTACCTTTGGAGCTTGCATAACTGTAGTTATGCCAGTTTTGTCAAGATTAAATATTTTAGATGCAGAGAATTTATTACGCTCCATAACCTGCACATAGTTATTAAAAAATTCTCCCACATTTGTAGCATTAAAAGTTGTAGCCTGTGCCAAACTCGTGTCTTCAGGTTTTCTTAAGCTTAAATCGGAATGCCTTTTCATAAAACCATACATCCAGTCTCTTCTGGCTGCTTGATTTAAGTCCCAACTATAAGGATAAGATTTTCCAAGCTTATGTGCTTATTGATACCCAAGGTGTTGAGTTTGAGCGTACGTTAGGCCATAATTGTATGAAGATAAATTCCACCAAAAAGTTATGATTATAAAATTCAGTGAAAATATTTCCACTCCATTGGTATTCACATTATGAATTTGAAAGTAGAAGCAAAATTTCCACTCCACCTGAAGTAACATAACTATTTAGTAATATTTCAATATGCCAAGATGAATTTCTGCTACAAAAAATTTAGTTGGGAAACCTTTTTTTTTCAAGAGTACGGTTCATCTTCCGCCTAATCTTTTTGTAAGAGTGTCACATTGGGGTGGCGTTGTATTCTTCCAAACATCCTGAATTTGGGCCCATAAATATTCTCTGTTTGCCGGTTTCCTTAATGGGACTTCTCATTTAACATTTCCCCATAGATTCTCGGTTTTTTTCGGTTCTTTACCGTTCTAAGTACGCCGTTCATGCTTTTAGATTATATTTGGGGTGCTAATAAAATTTCGAAATATTTAAGGACATCCATAATTCCATTCATGATCCATTAATTTTTTTTTGGCAAACCGAGGGTTAAGCTGCTGGTTTGTTACTCGTCTTACGTCTGGTGTCTCATCACCACCTTTAAACTTTACTCCCAAGTAACTAAATCGACACAAACTTTCAGCGCTCACAGAACTGCGAATTTTTTTAAAACGGCTTAGCCGATTTTCACAAGATTTTCTTGAAAGCCTGATATTTTACTTTAAAATGACTTTGTTTTCATGAAAATTGGTTCAGTACTTTTTTTATACTGAATTTTGAATGAAAACGCAACCAAAATTGATGATTAATGAAAAAAAAATTTGGGGACATTTAAATTTAAATTACAACAAAAAATTCAAGCAAAACAAAAACAATTTTATTGAGTAATACTTAGAATTGCCCTCTTTGCGTCTACAACGGTTCGCATGCGGTTCCCCATTGACCTTATTAAGGTTTAGGCAAAGAATTGGGGGATCGCACCCCACTCCTCTTACAACACTATCTAGAGGTCAGTGCCTCAACCTAGTGAGCCTTCTGCAATGACTTTTCCAATGACTACGTCTTCATCTGGCTTCTCATGTTGACTAATGAGTCGAGAGATGAAATCCACCTATGCGATGCTTTTAGTGTCAACGTATTTTAACTCGGAGTCGTATGCGAGCAATATGAGCGCGTATCGTTGGAGGCGATTTGCCGTGCGTACCGGAATTCTCTTCTTATGTTGCTGAAGATTGCGAGAAAGGGTTTATGACCCGTCTGGCGACTATAAATATAGCGGTGAAACTTCTGAAGGGCAAAAGGAAACCGCCAGGCGGGCTTCTTGTTGGATTTGCGGGTAGTTTTTTTTCCGCTGCTGTCTATGAGCGTGCGGCATTAATTACTGGGCGCAAATACTTGCCGGGCATCTTATGCATGAGAATTGCTCACATTCCATAGCTGGAAGCGTCAGCGACGGTCAACTTCTTAGTTGGGTCGTAGTGAGTCAGATGCTAGAAATATCTTGAGCTCGTCGAAAGATTTCTGATGTTTTGCATCCCATGCAAACGTGATACCATCTTGAAGGAGCTCGTCTAATCGGCAGCAATGTGCCTTGATACTAGGAATGAATTTTCTGTACCAGATGACTGCTCCCAGAAATGCCTGAAGCTGCTTGACATCTGTCTTAGGCGGGATGCTCTGGAGCGTCTTGATCTTATCTGGGCTCGGTTTAATGCCGTTAGTGTCGATTCTGTGACCAAGAAATTGAAGGACTTTCTGACGGAAAGCACACTGCTCGACTTGAAGGAACGCGTCTAAGAGGTCGATTTTGCTGAATATTTGGAATGGCGATAGCTGACCAAAAATCTCGTCAGGCATTGGTAGTGGAAATTGTTCCGGTTCGAGCGAATCATTTAATCCAGTTGAATAGTCGGCGCAGATTCTAACACGTCTATCCTTCTTCTTGACGGTGATTATCGCGCGGGGCTAATCAAGCTCAAGAGCTGCAACCGTTTTATTTCGTACTTGATAGGCTCCATAGCGGCAAACGGAAACGCCAAGCGCGTCGCTGAACAGAGCTGGAAATTTGATCCTCAACTCACTTGGAAATTGCTGTGAAGCATCGAGTCGGATGTTGTTGCAGACGCTGGCAATGGGAACATTCCATAGGTCGAGAGCTTCGATCCAGTCGCTGCCGAGGATGTTCAAGCTTGACTTTGCGACGTAGCATGGGCCGATTTCTTCTCGTCCGTGCAGCTTCAAACGTGCGGTGAATAATTCCGAGCATCGACACCTGATCGCCTAAAGCCCTGAGTGCGTGCTCTTCGCAGGGCGTCAACGGTGGTCCGCCAGTCTTGTTCCAATTTGTCTTGGATATGATTGGCCAGTCGGAGCCAGAATCCAGTTGCAGGCGATGCTTGTGATCATCGATGGTTTGTTCAACAAACTTGCGGATGGAGATCGATGCTGTTATAACTGCCAGACTTTGATGGCGTTCTGATCTGCGGCTGTGTCTGCTTGGTCTTGATCGGAATTTGCGCAGGAATTTTTTCCTCGAGGTACAATTGTCTGCTTTGTGACCGCTTTACCTTGCAAGTATCGCATTTTTTGTCCTTAAACGGGCAGTCCGTATGTCAGTGGCATTCCCCGCAGAAGTAACGCATATTAGGAAGCATGTCCAATTTTTCCGTTGATTTGTGTGTGGGTTTTTGCCGATCTGTTGCTCTTTCTTTCTGAACATATGCATCACTTCGCTTTTCGGTGTGCTGAATTGGAGTGTTGGATCATCAATTTTTCGTCCTTTGAGTCCGAAATTTTTTTTAGCTTCTCGACTGCTCTCTCGAAGGTGATGGTTTGTACGGTCTCCGGCACGATACGGTCAGCAAAACGTCGGTACTCCGAGGTTAACAACTTCTCAATGAGCAAACTCACCCTCTGGCAGACCGTCAATGTCTGTGCTTCTTCTGTGAAGATGTGCTCGTAGCGAGCGTACCAGCGGTCGAAAGTTTCACCGTCCTCCAGGCAGTAGCCGAATTTCTCCATTCGATCGGACAACGGCTTGTGTATTTGTGCCGCTGGTGGTCGGTGAACTGCATCCGCTGTATTGGCAGGATCTGCTGGCGGAGCGTTTCGCTGCTGAACCATTTGTTGCATGAATACTGCCATTTGTCGTTGGGTTTCAGCCTGAGCTTCCATCAACCATTTGATGAGTTCTTGTTTGATGCCGAGGTTATGCTCATTTGTCAAATTTGTTTTTTAACTTTTCACTTTTTCCTGAAAGTAATATGCGAAAATATCGCTTTATCCTCGTCGCCACTGTTGTAATCCTGGTGATAGTGCTATTATGGTAAATAATACATCAAGGATTACTGACAGTATACTTTATTTATGGTTCGGTGTGTAACTTGTCATGGTGAAAATAGTTTTGACGTTTTATAATATAAATAATTGACAGCCGGGTATGTCCCAGATTACTACGATTAGGTCATTCAGACTGTCCTCGTCACAGAGAGCTGGCCACCTCGACGTCTCGAGCCCAACCTCTTCCATGAACTGCCGAGCTGTGTGACACCGGGCATTGCCATGCATCAATATGAAATCTGCCTCTATATATCCTGCGTAGGGCCCTACATGATCTAAGATAATGTCCTCGGAATAACGTTCAGCGGACAGACCTCCTCTACGGCCTCCACCAGGTACGAAAAGAAGATCGGTTTTCCCTCAAACGATATGCCTGCCTACATCATGCACGAATCTCCGCCGTATGAGACTATTTCAGCAAAACAGCACTGCGGAAATCGCTATCCTGGACGCCAGTAGGCCCGGCCTCCGCTATCACTACCGTGGAGACATATTCTGCACTCGTCAGTGAATAGAACGGACCTCCATTGCTCGATGCTCCAATTGATGTGTTCGCGAGCAAATTAGAGTTGCTCTTTGCGGTGGCTTGCTATCAATTTTGGGCCTCTAGCGGGCCGTCTTGAAGTGAGGTTGGCTTCCTTCAAGCATCTACCTGTCCATTGACTAACAAGAACATTGCGAACTTGCCTTTGCTCCTGCTGCACATCGATCCCCGTGAGATGGCGATTTCGCAGTGAAGTTAAGACGATAAATCGATCGTCCCTCTCAAACACACTGATGTACCGGTGTACCGATACCGGCTGGTATGTGGTCTCCGATTGAAGATGCCAGTTTCCTAAAACCTTCTGGATACTATTTAGACAGCAGATTGGCCCATATTTAGCTGACGAATGACTTCTCGTTGATTTCGTCCTTCTTGAAGTAATGCAACATCTTATGCAGCTTTCTGGAGTGGTCTCCATGATTTTGAGGAAACAACGAATAAAACTAGTAGAGATTTGTTCAGATCAACGTCTGATAAGTAATTGATGGCAAATATCGGTCAACATGATATTATATAGGAGATTGCATCACGCCAATTGTTTTCACCGAAACATCGCATTTTGCTAAGATTGCTTTAATTTGAAAAGTACTGTAAGGATTTAAATGATAAACGTGTCCTTGTAAAGATAAAATACTTAGTTGTCCGTTGTTTTATGGAAAGCGGTTAAGCCATTTGAAGAAACTAGGATTACACTTTCCACAAAATTTTTAAAATTTTTAATATTTTATAAAAATCTCAATTATGGTAAATTCGCAAAATGTCTACAAGTTCTCCTCAAACACGTCGAATTCATAAAATTCGCTAATTAAATCCCTTAAATAATTAAAATTTTTAGAATAATTTGAAATATTACAAATCCTTCAAATTCGTTAAAAATATTGAAACTTTTTATAAATTCTTAAATATCTCAAATTTTTTAAATTCTCCAATTCTTTTTCTCCAAATTAACAAAATTCTTTAAAACTTTCAATTGTTAAATTGTTTCGATATTGTCAGGTTGTAAAATTTCTTCAAATTTGTTTAATTGCTGGAATCTGTAAGGTGCTTATTAATTATTGAGCTTTCTAAGTTCGAAAGGGCAAAGGTTGTTGAAGATTTTTTTTTGAAGTTGGTGTTTTGAATTTAGTTCATAAGAATATAAAGGGCTGAAACCTCACGAGGTGATCAGAACTTCGGTCTTTGGTATCTTCAATGGGGATAGCATTCAGCTGTCACAGGGGGATAGCATTCAGCTGTATTTACTTACACAACAACAGCCAAACAGGTCAAAAGCTTCAGTAACATGGGTATAGACATCCAATTTAATACATAAAATCGTATTTTAGACCTTTGTACCGAAAGTAGTATACAAAATTATACTGATATTTGTAACCGTGCAACTGACCATATTCCAGAGCTTTATCCAAAAATCATTTTAGAATCCCATTTCTGACACCCATGTCAAATTTCATAATAATCGGTTGAAAAATAGGTAAGTTACGTCATACTTGGCCATATATTCCAGAACTTCATCCAGAAACCATTTTGTAATCCCAAAACTTCATCCAAAAAACACTTTAGAATCCCATTTCCAATACACATGTCGAATTTCATCGTAATCGGTTGAGAAATGGGCAAGTTCCATCAGACTTAGCCATATTGCAGAACTTTATCCAAAATTTTAGAGTCCCATTTCCAACGCACATGTCGAATTTTATCTTAATCGGTTGATAAATAGACAAGTTTCATCATAGAAAAAATTTGTTAACTACTCACTACATCCTAATTCAACCCCAACTCAACTCCAACTCAACTTCAACTAAACCCGCAAATTGACCCCTAACTTAATCTTCAAATCAATTCCCAATTAAATACCCAATTCGATAATCAAACCAGCATATTATAAAAAAAATCGTAAATATTTATAAAACCAGGTATTTTGGGTCAATTCGTGTGGCAGGTACCCCATCCTCTAGACGTACAGTCTCCAAAAGCTTTTCAAATCTCCGCCTTGACCATAGAAACAGATTGGCGAAAAAAAATTCAAAATCGGACAAACTGTTCTCGAGATACCACCGGTACAGACACCCAGACATCCAGACATCCAGACATCCAGACATCCAGTCATCCGGACATCCAGACAGACGGACGGACATTTTTTTTTTTTGTTTTTTCAGACTCAGGGACTTTCAAAACGTCGAGAAAAGTGGTTTTGGACAAACAAAATTTTTCGTCATTTTTGACAGGATTTCAATACTTTGGTCTTTTTAGACAGAAGTAATTAGATGAATTAATTAATTGAATTTTGGGTTCATAAATATAATGTGGTCTACAGCGATTGGTTTCTGATGCAAGAGATAAAAATTATTAGATTGAGAGTAACAATTACTATTTGGGAAATATGTATAAATGTATCCAGAAATCTTTGTTTTAACCCGTTTCATACCGCCCATAAAATCAGTGGAGCAATTTATACGATTTTTAAAACTCTAACGTAATTTGATTCACTAAACATAATTGCCAGATTTCATCCAAATCTGGCTGTTATTTTCGGAGATATGGAATGTTCCATAAATGGAACAACAGTAAAAACACTATTATTTTTTTTATTTTTTTATTATTAAATAATTTCAGAATTCATGTAAATACATCTTATTATTTTTTACTGTGAAACTGCGGTGAACATTTCAAATGCAGTGGAATGTCAATACCATGACTTGAGCATCGGGAACATTTAAACGTAGTGTTCTTTTTGCAGACCCGACAGCGCTTTTGCTTACTGTTCGCTATCTTTATTATGTCATGACGCTGATTCGATAGTCTAAGAGTTGTATCTAATGACGTTCCCGTCATACGTCCAATTAATTCAGAATTATAGTTGATATCTGTTGAAGTTGATAGCAATGCCAAAGTTACCTCTCGACGAAATGCCAATAGCGGCATAGGTTTTTCAGACACCAGCTTATGTAAGCACCAGGCATTGGAAACTGCAGCATCTAAACAATTCACAAATAAAGGCCACCACCATTTCTTCCCTTTAATTTTGATGCGATATTGGGAAATAAATCTGTCGAATAAATCGACTCCACCCATTCCTTTATTGTAAGCTTTAACAATTTCAGGGCAAGGTATTTGAATATAGCGTTTTTGTTTCTGTGAAAACCTTTTAGCATGGGCAACGGGTTCGATTGTATCACAGTTTGAAAGAAATGTTACAACAGAATTATCGTTCCATCTTAGT
Organism: Tipula helvola; assembly: GCA_963556165.1. Lineage (NCBI taxonomy): Eukaryota > Metazoa > Arthropoda > Insecta > Diptera > Tipulidae > Tipula > Tipula helvola. The sequence goes on along the minus strand of OY744483.1, from coordinate 32,474,333 downwards.
CCAATACATTGATTATAATCATCAAAAGCTCCTTGGTAAAATCCTCTCTCCTTTTTTTTGAATTCTTTCAAGCCCAGCAATGGGCATTTTCCAGTTCGGTTATCGCGGACAGTGCCAGTGGCAAAATAGCCATCATTGTTCAAACTCGCCATAAGTTTATGCGAGCTGAAAAAATTATCAAAATATACGCGATGGTTCTCCGGCTTTTCGACAATTTCCAAAAGATTACGTACTACATTTTCTCCTAGTCCTCTTTCTGGATTGAAAGTTTCGGATTTACCGCCATATGGAAAAAATTTATATAAAAACCCATTTGCAGAGGTCATGCACCAAATCTTGTAACCAAATCTAATGGATTGATTCGTCTATCGATAAATTATGCGCAAAAATTCCAAATTTTGAACAGTTACTGGATATTATGCTCATATATGTTCTCACTTTATAAAATTTATCTGAAGTATCAATTTTATTATTATCTGCTAAATGCAAGTTTGATTTGATTTTAAAAAACATACTTCGAGGCATTTTTTTTTTTTTTTTTCGCTGGCGCTACATCCCATGGAGGGATTTGGCCGCTTCATTTTTGAAGTTTCGTAATCATTTTTACAACGGATAATGAGTGATTAGTTCATTGATCCTTACATTAAACCAGCCGTGATTTTTTCATCACCCGCCGGGAATCGAACCCGGGACCTCCGGAGCTTAAAGCAAGCATGCTAACAACTGTGCCACCGGGGCGGCGGCACTTCAACTGAATTCATCTTATTTTTTTACCTTGCGCTTATTATACCCCCAATAAATATCTTAACTTATTTATACCCCCAATAAATATCTGCATTTCTTGACGTTTCTTTTCTTCGAGGCATTGCATTTCTAATAATTTTAAAATCATAATCCAAAGATACCGACCAATATAGGTGTTCTTGAGGAACAGGATGATGTCCAGAAAATAATAGGATTCCCAAAAAGCGTTTTAAATATGAAAGAGTCAAGCTGAAGTTGCTAACATTCTTTTGACTGGCATATATGTTACTTTGTTGTAGTATCAAGTTGTATACGGACTCATCAAAAAACTCGTGAAATAATTCAATTGGCGATTTTTCAGCTAGCATGTTTTTTAAATGTTCTGTTCTCTCGAATTCAATATTTTTCGGTTTTTTCAAAAATTCGATTTTTTGGGATTGGGACAAAGTCCAGTTACTGTTGTATATGGGTATAGTTTTACGCGGTAATAGTTGGCTCAATGGGACTAAATCATCTTCGTCCCAAATAGCATCAGCATCTAAAACTATCTCATCCAAAATTATTTCCATCGTACCTGCAATATCATGCGGAAATTCTTCGTTTATATGATTCACGTCCATGACATCCTCATCCAGAAACTCTTCATCACTTATTCCTCCGAAATCAGCAGGAGGTAAAATAGCAATATCCGGCAACTCGGGTTCGTCCTCATTTTCATCCTGCCATTTCTCCATTTCAGCCACAGCTTCGGCCAACGTGTAAAATTTTTTTGTCATCTAGAAAAAATAATTAGTTACTACGGTTGTTCCATTTTTGGACACAAAATAATCACAGGTTAAAATATGGGGCAATAAACCTCTTTTCCCACTTACTTTTAATTAAATCTTTTTCGAATAGCTTTCAGCTTTCACTAATTCACAAATTTAGTAAAATAATTATTTTATTTTATTGATTATTTTATAATTTTTCTTAGCAATAAAAAAAACCACCATGCGGACTAAATTCTACTGACACTAAATTTCATAAAAGGGGAATCCCAAAAATATAAATCATGTGGTATATTCTTTTCAAATAGTTCTACTGTAATATAGATGTCATTCCTGTAAGATAAGGGATACACGATCGTTTGAAATTAGATGCAAATTTGTGTGTCCAAAATTGGAACAGCCGTAAAAAACGGGTTAAGCTAAAAATTGGATACTGGCTATTAGATTTTGTTATTCGAAGATTTGTTTTTTTAATTATTTGCCCTACAAATACCAACATTTTCCAAATTTTTGTGCTAGTTTTAACCAATAGTTTCACATTTTGTGAAGCTTCGTTTTGGCCATAGAAAAACTTTGGAACTTTTCGAAAAATAGCCTTTGAAATGTAAAACGACGTGACACAAAAAAAGAAACGAATGCCAACACCAAAAAGCAAAATTACTGAATTAAATCATATCTGTAAAAGACTAAAGTTTTAAATTTTATAAAAACACCTGCTTATCTCTCTCCTAAATGTTTTCGATTAAATCACAGCAAATTCATTTTTAATAAACCACAGTTTGTTCAACCCTTAAATGTCAATTTATATAAATTAGCTATATCGTTTATAAACAACGACAAAAAAAATGCTGACAAATTCCAAAATCGGCACATTGTGTGCTCATAAACAATAAACCTAGAATAAATGTATTATCTCCAGCTGCTATCGTTGCTAAATTATGGAAGAACCTAACAAAAAAAAAATACAAACATTTTTGTGTGTTGTATTTATGTATGTGTGTATTGTATGTTCTCTGAGCTTTACACAAAAAATACATCAAAATTAAATGATTTTCTTGTGTTGGGTTCTTCCATTTGACTACATTTTTGTTTTTGTTGTGCTAAGCTTTCCGAATATATACATAAATAAATTATGTATTCTTTAATTAAAGTTTATTAAAGCAAATTCGTAAAACAAAGCTTTTACCAATCAATTTTTTAACATTTTCTTTTTTCTGCTTGCAGGGTAACATATGGCAACAAATACTTTCATTTCATTTTATATTAGAATTAGTTACAACAATACCATTTCCATTGACGGTAAGTTATTAATATTTTGGGATGTGCTTTATAGCATTATGATCGATTCATATTTACTTGTATATTAGATATTATGGCCACCGCTACGACATCTTTTTATTCCTGTATTTTTAAATTGTTGGCTGGCGAAGCGGTCTCTAGAAAATATGTTTGTAAGTAAATTTATTGCCGTTTCCGTTGTATCGAGAAACAATTTTATTTACTTGTTTTCTTTATTGCAGAATGATCTTCATCGTGCTATGCAAAAATCACAATCAGCATTATCTCAGCAATTGACAATATTATCGGCAACATTATTATGTCTGGTATTTACAAGGTAAGAACTTCGTTAATTTATATGATTTAAGTGGATATACATAACTTTGATATTAGTTACAATTTAGTTTTGTGGTTTAACTTAATTTGAAAGAATGTACCCTCGTCTAAATAGACGAAAAATGAGTTTCATATTTTCCGCTTTAATTGAATAATTTGATTTCGGTCATGAAATATTACGATACTTATTCACCTACATAATCAACACAATATAACTTATCTGGTTATGTGGGAAAAGGTAGCAAAGATTGCAAAAGGTACGACGTTATGAAGATTTCTGGCTAAATATAATACTGGTTGCTACGGAAAATTGAATAACTGGAAAATGGTGAACAATGTAAAATACCACATTTTTCGTCGAGACGGCAAGGCATGTGGCCTTAATGCACATCTAGAACACCTAGCCATTACCAAAATCTTAAATATTTCATAAACGAATCGTTAAGGTGAACTTAGATAAATTCTATTCGGGAATTACCTATTAACTGACATGATTATTGCATATAGGCACACCGCACCACGCTCCTAAGAGGTTCATGTAATGTTGGCTGACACAGATCTATGGTGGAAAGTGTAGCATAAACCGTGACAGTAACGCGTAAAAATTTACTTTTAAGTTGTCTCTTTTGCATCATCAAAAATCTCATCAGAAATTAAAGAGTCCTAATCCTTTAATCTGGCTAGAATGTTGGATGCATAAAAAACTGACAAACCACCATGACTTTTACCTGTTAGATCTTCTGTTGTATTTTGGGTGAATATATAGTGAAATTGTATTTCTTTTTGGATCACGTTTTAATTTTGGACCTATTAATCTGCTCAGTTCGGAATTGGGTCAAACAAGTTAAACAGGGTGTTGCTCAATATTTGTCACAATTTTTGCTCAAAATAAATTTTTGATTTTTTAGAATACTTTTTCTCCAAGATAAATTGTCAATATGTAAAATAATTGTACGCCAAAAATAAGGAAATTTAAAATTAAAGTTGCTCAAAATTTTGAAATAAAAATATTGTAGCTTAATGTTATGGTACCAATGAATAACAAATTGAGAATCAAAATTATATGGGCCCAGTAATGCATAACAATTTTTGGAAATTTCATTTTGCATTAAATCAGCGGGGACGGAAGCCACAACTACAATCCGCTAGTGAAATACACGCATTCTGTTGAATGTATTAACATGGAGTGTGGTAAATTTTGAGCAAACAAATGTCTTCATGTACAGTAATTCTAGAAATGAAAAGGAAGAAACCTATTCATTGCCTTTGAGGCACTGCTGTCATGCTCGTATTATTTCCAAACGTCAGAGCCAAGATCAGTTAGAACACCAGTTTCTTTAAGATAGGCTTTGTAAGCATAAGCATGCCATCTTTAATTTAAAAGCCACATAATCCAAAAGGTTAGCTTACATAATATAAACCAATTGTAAATCATTTAAAGCAATCAGCTACAGGAATTTATTTTTAAATTCATTGACGAGAAAAAGAAACTAAAGTGCAAAATATACATCTGGGGCAGCTTATTGCAGTTTAATGCAACATAATCAAAAGTATCAAGAATAACTATTAACAGGTTGTTACCTGCAGTTGTTGTTAAATCTGGAAAAAAACTTGTTTCAAATGTGCTGAACAGTTAACAGTTCCAATTGATAACCTCTCAACAAAACAGTTGAAGAGTGCAGTTGTAGTTTTAATCAATTATCTACATTTATTTAACAAGTTTTACGTTATATTTTACAACAAATAAATTATTAAACGTAGGCCATCCATTTCTTTCTTCATTCTTAATCTCTGTACTGTAAAATACAATGCTCTTTAGCAGACAATCTCAGTAATTTAATTTGTATACAATTCACCTGTGTTCAAAAATTGTAGACAAAATAAATCGTCTTATCATATACACATCTTATACAATATAAATAAATTTAAGATTTGCCCCAAATTTAAATATTATCTTATATAAATTACCAAAGAAAGCACAAAATATTCAGTTAAATTTCTTCGAGCTGAATAAACCCATTTATCATCTGTTGACATACTTATACGTATTTACGGTTCAAAATCGTATATACGTCTGAATAATAAACGAGTATATCACCCTCCTACAGATGTTTATAAACCCAAATAATTGTAAAATTTATTCTCCGTAAAATTGAATTTGAAACCAAACGACGATATATACATATGTTAGATGTATACCCTGGTATACATAAGAAATAATTTCCACGGTCAATTGCTTATGTGCATAATCAAAAAAAGACAAAAAATTGAAATTCCCAAATAATTTTTTCTCTGCAAAAACCAGAGTCCAAAATGGAATATCATTTTCATTTTTCACAAGACGACAACATTAGGTTTCATGGTCAATGAAACCAAAAAATGTCATATTAAAAATTTTAAAGAAAAGAACAAACCGTAACAAAGGCGACCAGATTGTATGAATTCATGACAACAACAAAAAAAAAAAAACCAAGAAAATTGTGTTTTTGATACACAGATTAGGAGGTAAATGTTTTCTTGTTGTGTTATGAAACGGATATGATAACGATGATATGGATGATAAAATAAATAAACAAAATCAGCTGAATCATATGAAAGGGAAAATATTATTGGAAAAATTGAATTTTTATTTGTTTTTCTTTTTTATGGTATTTTGCAGTGTATGTGGTATACAACATTTTCAACGTGCTGGTCATCGTCATCTGAATTTATTTCAGAGTACATACTATGTTGTTGTTACCTTTTCAACAGTTGGTTATGGTGATTTTGTACCGGATATCTGGCCATCACAACTGTATATGGTAATAATGATCTGTGTAGCGTTAATTGTGCTGCCGACACAGGTGAGAATATTATTTTATATGTTATTGGTATAATTATTTAATTTTTTTGTTTATTTTTGTCTAAAATTTTGAAACTTGGTTAAATTTTCTAAAATTGTAGGTTTTCGCTAAGAAATTTAAAAACTTTATTTTATTTTCATTCTTCCATTATCCCCCTCCTTTTAAAATAAAAAGAAACTATGCAGCTAAATTTGCAGAATTTTTTTAAATTTTGATTGGAAGTGGCCAGTAAATATTTTCAAAATAATGATGTTTCGTACAAGGCCTAATTTGTTTCGGTGACACTGAATTTAAGATTAACCATATACGCTTTATTAGTGTATGTATGTTTGCAATAGTGGATTGTTGGAAGCTTCAACAAATTTATATTTAGGATTTGGCTCTCGCAAAATATTGTCGCACATATCAAAAACTATAATCACCTTTGACTGTTAATGTTTCATAAACAATGTTTTTCTTGCAACGGTATGCTGTTGAGTTTCAACCTTTGCAACTAACAAACACGTCTATGTTCATGTGCGCAGATTCACCTTAAATATTTTTCTCTGAACAAAATTGTTTTAATAATTACACTTTACAATCAGGACTTCTTCAAAAAATGCCTCTTCTTAGTCTATTGTTTAACATCATGGGTATAGCCTAGTCAAATTAAACTTTCAAAAATCAAATGCATGCAATGAAAATCAAAAACATCTCTAGCGGCAAACCTTTGGCTACACTACCCCATTAAAGGAGAACAAGTAACATTTAAGCCAATAACTTTTCTTCTAATGGTTTATATCACCACCATTTTACCAAGGTGGCTAATGCTAAATTAACAATTAACTAAATTTTTAAGAGTTAGTGTAGGAGTTTTAACAGAATCTAAGCAATTATTTGTTTTAATAAACGAAATCTAGTATTTCTACGGGGAGTTTACCATCTATAGTATAAATATGAAGTTAGCCCAAAATTCCACCCAAAACTTTTTTAGGATTGTGTTTTGGCTAAACTTAATATAAGCTTCGAATTTTACTATATAGAAAACACGAGTCATATAAAATTGTTGATTTGAATGAAAATATTGTCCTTACGTGGCAGAGGCCACAAGGATTTTCTGTCGCCCTTGTGGCGTTGTATATACCGTATAACTATAATTGGATGGTGAACTTTATTCACGAAATAAGTGGTCACAAGGGGTTAGGTTTTCGGTAACTTTATTAACTTTTAAACTTTGTAACTGGTAATTGATTTTATTGTTAACCGGACTAATTTCTGATGTTACTCCATCCTGGTATTAATTAGTTCCTCGTTTTTGTTGCTCTAACGGATGCCTCAATGGCAAGTTACTTTTTCTTTTTTCTCTTTTTTACTTTCTTTCTTTTTATCTTCGTGTGAAGATTATTGTTAACCTCCTTGTTCGTTTCGATTTATTCTATTCTAGAAATAAACTCCTGTTCCTTTGCTTGCTGAGTTTTTTATGTAAAATTAGCGAGTCCTAGTGCTTGCAAACTTTCGGTTTCACAGTAGGTAACTCAGTTACTTCAGCCGAAATAACAAGTTTTGGTTCGTGAGTCGGTAAAGATGGTCCAGTTTATGTAGTCTGTGTGTCTTGATTGTCCGTGTAACACGGTTTAAGCCGGTCGATGGAAATTTGACGTGTCTTCCGTTTAATTCTAAAGTTGGTGGTTGCATAGATATGCGTACTGCGTCAGGTACGAGCATGTATTCAATTTTGTCTGTGGCATATCGCGAAGCCGGTACGAGTTTTATTTCTTCGAAGTGTCGTTTGATATTCGTTCCAAAATCTGACTGTAAAATTTGATCGTTCGTAGTATCCAAAAAAGCTTCTGGAATGCGCGTCGTTTTTCCGACTACGAGTTCAGCCAGAGCCTTCTAGAGTATAGAGCCATAATCATTATGACGTATTTTTTCGAAGCTTTTTTAGTGGTATAACTTTTCACTAATTTCCATAGGAATCCATGCTAAAAATGGTGTTTTCTAGCTTCAAGTTTTTCAATGAAAAAAGCAAAAATGTTACAAAATTTTTATACAAAAGTGTTCTACATATATTTAGCAGCAATATACAAGAAGGGTATATTGGTATTAAGTAAATATTAATTGTAGAAATATTAAAATTAAATTATTTCTAAAATATATTTTGTGAACTTTCATTTTGAAAAATACATCAAAGTTGGCTCTGACGAATTAAAATAATACTTGCTAAATTTATCTTTAGTTTTACTAGTGTACGTTAGATGTCTCAGATTTATACAGAAAAATACGAAAAAGATTGTTTAATCACAAAATTATGACACGTTCTTAATATTTTCTGAATTTGTTTTGCTTTTCCTACAACTTTTGAACTCAAATTTCCCCAAGTGGCGATTTTTGGTACGGTTTTTCAAAATGTTTACTGCCCACTGCCATCTATGTATATTGGCTTAATGCACACGATTTGTAGTAAGCTTTTCTTTTTAATTTGACCAGAAAGCTGTTGTTATGAACTATTTTTTATATTTTGGTTTAAATAAATCAATTATTACAAGAAAATGAAAACGATTTACTTAAACGATATTCATATATGTTGAAATTCAAACATTTATGAAAATATTTCAGAAATCATAATTAAGAATTTGCAACGTTTTCATTTACAAATTTGTCTTAGGAAAAAAAGTGATTTCCCATATGTTTTGTGTGTTTTACTATGGAAATTTTGATTTTTTCGTCGTTTCTAATTCCCTTATAAAAGCTTCGTTTTTTAGATTATGGCAAAGCAACCTTGATTATACAAGCCATAATCTAAAAAACGAAGCTTTTATAAGGGAATTAGAAACGAGGAAAAAACCAAAATTTTCATAGTAAAACACATAAAACATATGGGAAATCACTTTTTTTCCTAAGACAAATTTGTAAATGAAAACGTTGCAAATTCTTAATTATGATTTCTGGAATATTTTCATAAATGCTTGAATTTCAACATATATAAATCTCGTTTAAGTAAATCGTTTTCATTTTCTTGTAATAATTGATTTATTTTAACCAAAATATAAAAAAAAGTTCATAACAACAGCATTCTGGTCAAATTAAAAAGAAAAGCTTACTACAAATCGTGTGCATTAAGCCAATATACATAGATGGCAGTGGGCAGTAAACATTTTGAAAAACCGTACCAAAAATCGCCACTTGGGGAAATTTAAGTTCAAAAATTAAAGGAAAAGCAAAACAAATTCACAAAATATTAAGAACGTGTCATAATTTTGTGATTAAAGAATTTTTTTCGTATTTTTCTGAATAAATCTGAGACATCTAACGTACACTAGTAAAACTAAAGATAAATTTAGCAAGTATTATTTTAATTTGTCAGAGCCAACTTTGATGTATTTTTCAAAATGAAAGTTCGAAAAATATATTTTAGAAATAATTTAATTTTTATATTTCTGCAATTAATATTTACTTAATACCAATAAACCCTTCCTGTATATTGTTGCTAAAGATATGTAGAACACTTTTGTATAAAAATTTTGTAACATTTTTGCTTTTTTCCATGAAAAACTTGAAGCTAAAAAACACCATTTTTACTATAGATTCCTATGGAAATTAGTGAAAAGTTATACCACTAAAAAAGCTTCTAAAAAATACGTCATAATGATTATGGCTCTATATTCTAGAAGGCTCTGATTATGGCTTGTATAATCAAGGTTGCTTTGGTTCAGCAGGCATAGCTTTTATTTCGTCACTGTACGTTGTTCGTAGTCCCAGTAAGATTAAAGGAAGAACACTAGTCCAATCTGTTCGATCGTAGCACATATTAGCAGACTTAATGACACGGTTTTGGATTGTAACCAGTTGTCCTCCTTCGCTAAATGGATTCTGGCACACCATAGCGAGCTATCCAATGAGAGTAGACCGCAAAGCGGTTTAACTGGGACAGCCTCGAGGCAGCGTGGGTATCTATAAATCAATGTGACGCAATACCGCTGATTATCAGAAACCGGTAATGGACCAATGATATCGAGGTGAATAATCGAAAAGCTACAAAGTGTTGAGTCATGTTCTGGACGTCCTTTCTTAATAGTTGGCTAAATAAAATTCTGAGTCAAAAGTTTAATAGGCGCTTTGACGCGAGGATGAGAAAGATTATGAAACGCATCAAAAACTTGTTTCGACATTTTGGCGGGATGAATGGCCTATGTGCAGTAGTTGTAATATCGCAATGAATTAAGGTTTTGAATTGAAAGCAACAGGGAATTTCACGAATTTGAGAACAGTATTATTCCTTAAGTTTTCTTGAAGATTTCTTCGTCGTTGTTCTGACCGGACCGAATAATCAGGAACAGTAATTTTACTAATACGTGAGAGAGTATCTGCTACGACATTCCAGAGATGTGCTGGATATTTGGTTTTGAATTGACCAATGAAACGTGAGTGTCTAAACTGACGAGGAGATGCTTTTTCCGGATTCTGATTAAAAGCGTCGATCAGTGGTTTATGGTCGGTGTAAAGGATGAAGGTACGACCTTCGAGGAGCTGGGGACCTGACACCCAAAGCCGCGAGAAGTTCACATGAAAGATGATTCAGTAAGGTGTCGGTAAGTTTATTTTTACAGTTATCGAACGCTTCTATAGCTGCTGTCGACCACTCTATTGTAACGCGACTGTTCTATGTGTAACCTTTTAAATAGTCGTTCAGTAATGCCTGGTCGGCAGCAGCACCAGGAGTGAAGCGACGATAAAGGTTAACCATCCCTAAAATGCGTTTAAGTTGTTTTACAGTAAGTGGTCGTTCGAAATATTTGATGACTTGAACCCATTTATGATATGGTAAGAAACCTTGCCCAATTACCATGTGACCTAAAAAGAGAATTTCGTGTCTATAACAAAACCGTGTTCTTCTAATTTCGAGAAGATAATTTTGATATATCCAATATGTTTATCGTAATTTTTTGAGGCAATCCTCATAGGACTGAGTGCATAAGGCGTTGAACGACTGAAGAGAAAGATATAAAATATAGAGAGAGAAAGTTATAAGGTAGCTATATAACCTGCACTAATAAAATAATTGAGTCACCTCGGTCTCTGTTGTTGATAATGTTGGTGGTAAGGCGGGATAAAACTTGCCAAAATACTGCTTAACCAGATTAGTTGATTTGTACTATTGTCCGGTTTCTATATCGTTGAATTGCCAATTTTGTTGGTGTTGATGATGTTGCCAAATTCTGCAGAGTGTTCTTTCAAAACATGGGGCTGTATCTGTGCTTCTTACCCTGTACTTCTTCACTGTTATACTCCTACTATAAATCGCGTAACGTACGGTTTACTCTACTACCCAGGTTTTTACCAAAAAAAAAAAAATCTAACACCGCCTATGACTCACACTTATATTATCAATGTTATTGTTATATACAGTGAAACCTCTATTTATTGGACAGCAGAGGGACTGTCCAATTTATGGAGGTGTCTAATATAGAAAAATTGGAGGTTTCCAATATAGAGAACAAATGGTACCTTTTCTTGTCGATCAATCCGTATCTCCAAAAATCTTTTTCCAAATACCTCTCGATTGATACGCTTGTCACGCTTTTATAGACAATCAATTTCCCCCCCCCCCCCCCCCCCCCCCCACTCACTCTCCAATTCTTTGCCAAAACAAATAACATGGAAGAGGCATCTATGAGGGATGTTGGACGATACGCCATGGTAAATTACTCCGGGTCTTTTCCAGATGGTAAATAAATATTATCATCTTACCACAGATGCCACCTAACTCACATCAAAATCAACTAATTGCTATTAAAATAATTTGAATTACAGTACAACCTTCTTATTTTAATCTGAATTATTTATCCATAAACCGAATTACACAAAATACCGTTATATTTAAATTAAATTCAGAAATCAGCAGCTCATTCGCAATTTGCTTTTCCCAAAACTGTACAATCTACTCAATCAACTGTTCGTTTACGGTTCCGTTATAATATTTGAGTGCAAATGCCAATTTCATCAAAAACTAAGTTACAGAAGACATCTTGATTATTTGCTCGTTCCATATCTTCGAAGCTCAACGTATATGAAAAGATTCTTCTGTGAAACCAGCCTTTTTTTTCTACACATTCGTACCACAGTGCAATTGTTTTTGAATGGGTCAGTAGAGAACTAAATATTTTCGAGCATAGTCATACGCTTTTGGGGAATAAAAGTTGACAAAACAAAGTTTCTAATTACAATCGGGTAACGTTTGTGTAATGATAAGCCCTTAGACTATCGAAGCTGTCTGGTTTCAAATTTCTTTAACCGGTTCAGACATTGATACCAAGTTAACAGAGTGCTCTTCTTGTACCAAGTTTTGATTTTTAAGACCTTCTAAAACTATCTATTTTGGAATTGTAGCGAAAAATGGTTTGTTCTAAGCGATTATGTATTTTCGTTAGCTCGCGATACGATTTTCTAAGAAAATTCAATTTGATTTTACATCGAATATTTTTAAACTTTTTTAACTTTTTTTCTAACTTTATCAAAATTATTCCAAACAGATTTATTTAACTAAACACTATTATGATTTATCTAACAACAAATCAATTATTTTTTAAATACATAATAGTACACAGCTACACAACTACAAAAAAAAAAAAAAAAAATTTTCAAATGAAAAATGTAACCTTTCGATTTTTTGAATAATAACTAAATTTGATCACTGTAAATAGTGCGGGCCCTCTAAATACTTATAATATTCTTGATATATATAACTTTAATATTCTTACATCACGACTTCTTAAGTGTCCCATATATGTATCATTTTTTGCTAAAAGGAGTTATGAGTAGATTCCTACTAATTCAACTGCGCTATTTCAGGATCCTTAGTCAAAATTGTCCTAACTCTAAAACTTTTCAAGATATCGATTTTTCATTTTGTCCTAAGGACCGTAAAACGAGTTTCTAAAATATTTTTTCAGTTCTCAATTGTCCTATAAATATGAAATTTTAATATGAAATTATCTGATAATTTTGTATATAGGGCAAAATTAACAAACTGCTGGAAATATTTTAATACGTATTATAATTGTGTGGCATTCCAAAACTAACAAAAGTACAAGCCCTCCCCCCCACTTGTTAATAAAAAAATATCTCTTCTTGTACAAGCCCAACCCTTGTTAATAAAAATATATTTTTTCACCCCAAGTACAAGGCTCTCCTTGTTAATAAATAAATATTTTTCCATCCCAAGTATAAGGCCACCGTGTTAAAAAAAATATTTTTTCACCCGCAAGTACAAGTTCCTCCTTGTTAAAAAAAATAATTGCTCACCCCCAAGTACAAGGCCCCCTGTCAATAAAACATACTTTTTTACCCCAAGTACAAGGCCCCCTTTGTTAATAAAAAAGGATTTTTTCACCCCCAAGTACAAGGCCTCCTGGTTAATAAATGAAATAGTTTCACCCCCAAATACAAGGCCCCTTTCCCCCTGGTAATAACAAATATTGTTTTACCCCCTAGTACAAGGCACCCCTTGTTAATAAAGAAATATTTGTTCACCCCCAAGTACAATGCCCTCCTTTTTAATAAAAAATATTTTCTCATCCCAAGTACAAGGCTTTGTTAATAAACAAAAATTGTCACCCCAAGTACAATGTCCCCTTGCCTATAAAAAAATATTTTTCACTACCAAGTACAAGGCCCCCCTTGTTAATAAAATAATATTTTTTCACCCCCAAGTACAAGGCCTCTAGGTTAATAAAAAAAATTAGTTTTACCGCCAAGTACAAGGCCCCCCCTCTGTTAATAACAAATATTGTTTTACCCAGAAGTACAAGGCTCCCCTTGTTAATAAAGAAATATTTTGTCACCCCCAAGTACAATGCCTCCCTTGTTAATAAAAAAATATTTTTCACCACAAAGTACAAGGCCCCCCTTGTTAATAAAAAATATTCTCTCACCCCAAGTACAAGTCCAAAGTTAATAAAAAAAATTGTCAGTCCAACTACAAGGCCTCCTTGTTAATAAAAAAATATATTTTCATCCCCAAGTACAAGGCCCCCAGGTTAATAAAAAAAACTACTTTCACCCCCAAGTACAAGGCTCCCCTTGTTAAAAAAGAAATATTTTGTCATCCCCAAAAGTACAAGGCTCCCATTGTTAGAGTTAAAGTACAAGGCTCCCATTGTTAAATAAAAAAACTATTTTCACCCCCAAGTACAAGGCCCCCTTGTTAATAATTAATATTGTTTTACCCCCAAGTACAACGCTCCCCTTGTTAAAAAACAAATATTTTGTCATCCCCAAGTACAAGGCCTACTTGCTAATAAAAAATATTTTGTCACCCCAAGTACAAGGCCTAAGTTAATAAAAAAAAATTTTCACCTCAACTACAAAGCCCCCTTGTTAATAAAAATATATATTTTCACCCCCAAGTACAAGGCCTCCAGGTTAATAAAAAAATTAGTTTCTTCCCCAAGTACAAGGCCCTCCCCCTGTTAATAACAAATATTGTTTTGCCCCCAAGTACAAGGCTCCCCTTGTTAATAAAGAAATATTTTATCATCCCCAAGTTCAAGCCCCTTGTTAATAAAAAAATATTTGTTCACCCACAAGTACAATGCCAACCTTGTTAAAAAAAAATATTTTTCACCACCAAGTACAAGGCCCCCCTTGTTAATAAAATAATATTTTTTCACCCTCAAGTACAAGGCCTCTAGGTTAATAAAAAAAATTAGTTTTACCCCCGAGTACAAGGCTCTTCTTGTTAATAAAGAAATATTTTGTCATCCCCCAGCACAAGGCCCCCTTCTTAATAAAAAAATATTTTTCACCACCAAGTACAAGGCCCCCCTTGTTAATAAAATAATATTTTTTCACCCTCAAGTACAAGGCCTCTAGGTTAATAAAAAAAATTAGTTTTACCCCCTAGTACAAGGCTCCTCTTGTTAATAAAGAAATATTTTGTCACCCCCCAGCACAAGGCCCCCTTCTTAATAAAAAAATATTTGTTCACCCCCAAGTACAAGTCTCCCCTTGTTTATTAATTTTAAGAAATATTTGTTCATCCCCAAGTACAAGCGCCCCTTGATAATTAACAACTATTTTTTAACCCCCAAGTACAAGGCACTCCTTATTAATAAAAAAGATTTGTTCACCCCAATTACAAAGCCTAACAAAAATTAATTTTTTACCCCAAGTATGAAACGAAAACTAGCAAGTTAGCTCTGGGTTTTGTTATTGGGGATAAGGGCTAGGGTCCGGATTCTTAGGTAAAAACATATTTTTTTTTGAGAAATGCAAATGGAAAATATCTATTATAGCTTTTGCTTGACAATAAATAAAAGCAAATGATCCCTATATGTTAGCACATATTTTTGCATGTATTGGCTTAAATACATGTTTTTACATATTTTCAAATATTTTGAAATTTTATACATATTTTTCAAATTTTGATTTGATTGATCCATTTACAATTTCTTAATTTATAAAAAATACGTTTTCAATCAAAGTTGGAAGGTTTATGATGTGATATGACATATATTTTCAGATAGATATTCCAATAAATTTACTATACAAAAGATTTGAATGTATTTATCTTAAATAAATAAACTACTTTTAGTTTCTATCATTTACGCAAGCTACCTAATACTACTCAAATACATGGATTACCCGTTCAATCAAATAATATGTTAGTATCAACAAAATCCGACTAAACTTTTGAGCACTTGGTGCTTGTTACTAATGTCAGGTGAAAAACTATATGTCTAATTAAAATGTCAAATTAACGAATTAATACGCTAAATAAACGCTAGTATAAATTATGTTTTCTCTCTCTTGATAAAAATATCAGCTAAAATTTAAACTAAGCGACCTAACTAAAGTTTTAAATGTTGACAATTTTTAGCCTACTAAGGCAAACATTATTTAAATTGTTGCTTAAGCAGCAAACTAAAATTGATAGTGATTGTTCAACAAAAATCGCAGCACACACTGCAATTAGGAGAAAATACGTCAGGCAATTGTGTGATATTCAAATTAATGAAATGAAAGTAATAGTACAAAACAAATACGTGTGGAGTGGATATCGATTGACAAGGCAACTAATAGCACGGGCAGGTGTATTGCCAATGTGATTTTAGGTATTTTAGATATCGATCAAAACATCTTTTAAATGTGGCGGAATTTGAAAAAGACCAACCATTCCACTATTTCAATACAGAATCATATTTGGAACTATCACCGCAGTCTATTAAAATCCGATGAGGAGTCTATTATAATCCGATATGACTAAATCGAATATAAAAATTATTATAGCAATTTTTAGGAATTTTTTTATACGATTGAAAGACTGCAATCTTAAAATAGGCCATTAGCGGAACAAATTGCTTTGATGGATTCTTCGATTTCTTTAATCAGAAACGTCGACAGTCCAATTGGTAATATAATTATGTGCAAACTAGAGAATGTTTTAGCAAAAGGTACCGGATTGGAAGTGTTCGAGCCGTTAAAACGACCTTGTGATGCAAAAGAAGTATCAATATTTTCTTCTGCTGAAATTGTGGTATATTTAAGGTACTATAACATCTGTAGATATTGTACGATGTGCAAACATTTTTAAAGACCAAACCGCCAAAACTTTAAATTTTTGTGATATTATTGATAAATAAATTGACATTTTATCATATTAAATGTTGGCCAAATATTTTTGGATTTTAATCAAATATTTTCTTATTTTAGTTGCATATTTTAGGTACATACATATTTTCGATTTTTCAGAACCTAAAAATCCGGACCCTAGGAATAACTGAGCAATAAGTACACAGCAGTACACAGATTGTTTCTTGGTTTTCTTGTCTATTTTGAACTCAATGCTTTTAAGATTTCAGTGAATAATCAAGCTACTTTGTGACTATTTTAATATGTATATTCGGGCCACTCCAAAACTTATGCTAAAATTAGCCGAGACATAATCCTAAAAAAAAATTCCAGTGAATTTTTTCACCCCAAGTTCTCCCTTGTTAAAACATATAATTGTTCACCCCAAGTAGAAGGCTCCCATTGTTAACAAAAAATATTTTTTCACCCCCAAGTACAAGGCCCTCCTTGTTAATAAAACATAAGTATTTTTTCACCTTAAGTACAAGAGAAAGAGAGAGAGAGAGAGAGAGAGAGAGAGAGTGATTAATCATTATTCTCCGATTTTTTTTCATTTAGCGGTGTTCATACAATCGGCCCTTAAAGTCATGAAAATTACATTTTATTGAATGTTTCTAAACTAAGTGGCTTAAAATATAACTCCATATTCGATATTTCATGTAACTCAAAATTATTATTGCGACTTAATGCACGATGTATTTGAGGGTGTAATAAAATATGGCCTAGTTATTAGAGTCCTTAAAATTTACATTTACGATACAAATCCAGACATTTGATTATTGGGAAATTAAATTTTAAATTAGACTGAAAAAGTTTTAATTTGCATATGTCTGCGAGAGAATCTTATTGTTTCTTTAAGTATTTTCCAATATTTGTCGGTGGCTTTATTTCTAAAGTTGGTACTATTTGGAAATATGTTTTAAGTTTATACGATTCCGTATAATTTCTACTGAAAGACGCCTTTAGTAAAATAGATCTAGTTTGTCTCG
Organism: Tipula helvola; assembly: GCA_963556165.1. Taxonomy (NCBI): domain Eukaryota; kingdom Metazoa; phylum Arthropoda; class Insecta; order Diptera; family Tipulidae; genus Tipula; species Tipula helvola. The sequence goes on along the minus strand of OY744483.1, from coordinate 32,456,765 downwards.
AAACCCTTATTAAAAATCATCATTCTTTGTATATTAAAGTCTTTAAACTGCATCTTAAATCAAAATATCATGTTATTTGTTACCACGCCGGTTTGATTGAGTATTCAAGACCACTAAAAGTTTTCAGCTGCATGAGACACGAAAGTAAAAAATAAAGTGGTCAAGAACTATGTAAAAGCCTGCTCACGAGTAAACTTTCCTATGACTCTCAGTAAAAAATGCAATTATATGTCCATTAACTTGCACGCTATACGTGTTATACTCTGGTAGCTTGCATGTACAAAAACTGCATGTTATGTACAAATCAAGGCAACCAAATTATTCGTTTGATAGTTGTTCATCAATTTATTTCCAATTCATCGCTTAGAAAGAATATAATCGTTCCGGTTATTCGGTGCTGTAACTACATTTATTTGATGTAACAACCGCACTTGTATTGATTGCGATAAACCAACCAGTTTATTATTGCAGAAATGGTTCCAATTTGTTAGAAAATTGCACATTTCGTATAGTATACAGGTTAAGTGCTTAGATTTAAAACAGTGCTTAGATTTGTACAAATTATTATAATTTTTGGAGTATAGGTCCCTAGGAATTATCGGTCCCTAGGAATTATCCTAAAAAGCCCGACACAAATAAAATTGTACTGAGATATGAATGTGAATATTACAATGGCGGTATATAGGTAGCCCTTCAGGAAAGACAAAACTACCTTTTGGCATCAGCACGTTTGTTTGGAAATTCCTGTCCCCACTGCTACATTATAATTTATTTTGGAACAAAGTTACAGTACACAAATTGTTTCTTGGTTTCCCTGTCTGTTTTCAACTTAATGCTTTTAAGATGTAAGTGAATAATCAAGCTACTTTCTGACTATTGTAATATATTCGGCTAGTTCTAACTTATACTAAAATTAGCCGAAACATAATCCTAAAAAAAAATTTCTAGCTGAATTTTACATTTGAACATGCATAAAAGAACTCTCGAAAATTGCACTATTATATTTCACAAATTCGTATTTCACTATAGCTGGCTAGCTTTCAGTTAGTTAAAATTCAGTTTGTTTTAACATTTCATGACAAATTAAGTTCGAATACCTTTCTCATTGATAGGAGGCGGGAATATTTACCATAATAATCCGATTTCAGTGTTTTGATTTTATTTTTACAACCCACTTAATAATTGGAAAAATATACCGCTAAATTTCGATTTGCCGCTTAATTAATGTGGTGGCACGGTTTATTTAAATCGAATTGATCAAAAAATAATAAAAAACCATATTTCTAGTTAAATGACAAATTCCATTTAATATTATTTGATTATGTTCAATCAATTTCCGTACAGGAAATTAAGAAAAACATGTGGCTTTGTTAACAACCAAAAGAGAAAATTATTTATTTCGTGTGCATCATTTATTGTTGAACAAAATTTTGGAAATATTGAGCGACCGATTTTATTGAACTGATGAACTTGTACAAAGTTACTACAGTTTGCTTTGCTCATCCCATCGACCACACAAGTTTATATCACGAAACAAGCTTTATAACTATTAAATTAACATGAAAGCTTTATATATTTATGTATTTTATTTATTCATATGATATAGAAAAGTAATATTTGATTGAGGTTTATCCTGTAAATGTTGTTTCCCCACATAATGAAGGATGAGGTGGAGTTAATGTCGCTCCAATTTTCATTGTATTTACGTAAATTAAATTTAATCAATAATTAGTTACATGTAAAATAAAAATGAGGTTATCATAATTATGGGGTTGATTTGAAAAAGGATTTATTTGTAAAATGTACACAAAAATGTATGTTTGTTTGAAAATCGATACACATATTACTTCTGTACACAATCTACTCGTTTTGCATCCCTTTTTTCCATAAAAGTAATTCCATTTCCCAGCAGGTGAATTTTTAAAGAATTTTTCATTTTTTTATTTTATTTTTTATTTGAATAAAAAATGAATGAAATTATTATATTTTATAACAATATCAACAATACGGTATATTCATTTCATTTCACAGTTTGAACAATTAGCATTTACATGGATGGAAAGACAGAAATTAGGTGGCAGCTATTCATCACATCGTGCCCAAAGTGAAAAACATGTTGTTGTTTGTTCAACAACACTGCACGCTGATACAATAATGGATTTTTTAAATGAATTTTATGCCCATCCCCTGCTGCAAGATTTCTACGTAGTACTACTGAGTCCAATGGAATTAGATACAACAATGCGTATGATACTACAAGTACCAATATGGGCGCAAAGGGTTATTTATATTCAGGTAAGTTTATACAAATTACATATAATCAATATTTACATTTAGCAAATTATGTTTATGGTTATGTTAGCACATGCCAAATATAAAGTGTAGGTTAATGAGTTTATAATCGTTATAAGTATAAAATGTTTTGGAATAGTGATGCCCCTAAAATCGTAATTATCGTTAAATAAGAAATTTATATCCGAATACCTTAACCTTTCCTTATCTTCGTGTAATACTAATATCTGTTTAAAATATAGACGAATTTACATAATTTATTTATAATAAGAGCATAAAAGTGAAGATAAACTATTCTTGGAATGTATTATACGATTTTAGAACATTTTTGTTGTGTAATTAAGTGGTGACGTTGAGTACTTAGCACTATGCTTGACGACAATTATATTGCAAAATAATCAACCTTCATAAATAGTTCGGTAATCCGTCTGTCCTAACAGTTGGTTGTAAGCAAATGCGTTAAGTAGCGAGCTAACACTACAAATATACAAACACACATACACAGACACATACACTTGTTAAGAAAGGGATAATCCCAACTTCTAAGGGCTATATCTCAAAAACATGAATTTTTAGGACTCAGCCACCATTGAGACTTTTGATCAACACGTCAAGGGCTACCAGAATTCAAAGTTTCAGAGAGTTTGACCGAGGGCCATTTTCCATACAAAACCTGCGGGGTCGGTTTGGTTTGTTTATAACAGGACCATGAATAATGAAATGCCAACCGGTTCATAATATAATTTTGTTGAACAAGGCCAAAGTATACCTGCTAATTTAAATTATTAAAATTTTGTAAATTTGTAAATAAAAGGCGAAATATTATAAAAAGTTCAAAAGCTCCAAAGTATAAATATAATAGACGCTCGTATGATGTATAGAGAGCCGTTCATATTTCCTGTCTTATCTTCAATTCAATTAAGTCAATAGAAATTTTATCTCTTATGACAATAAATGAATATAAACACACACGCACACATAGAGATATAGATAATTGATAACATTTTCACAATATGATGGAAAGCTTTTTTGTTTTGTTTCTTTTGAAGAAAAAAAAACAACTTTTATACACAAAGCAATATAAATAAAAATAATTTTTTATTATTATATCTACTATTAGTAAGTCATTATTATTGTACAATATATAACATAACAAGCTTCGAAAAAAGGTTTCATGTCATACAATAGATAATCTCAAAATTATTGTTGTTATTTTATAAATTGTTGTAAAAATAAATTATATAATGTTTATTACATAACTTTTTTTTGTTAAGTATATAGAAGAAGTGTATTTATGTATTATCGTCGTAAAAAAACTTAAACCTTTTCGAATATTATGTACATAATTTTTAATTCCGGAGATAGATGCTATGAGATAAAGATGTGTAATATGGTATTCTTGTTAAACTTAATGATGAAAATCTGTTTTTTATTCCAATTTATTGTTGTGTAAGCTTTTTAAAAGTTAATATTTGATTACGTATTTATTGTTAGTACAGATACGAAAAAAACAAAACATTTATTTTATGTTCCGAATTTAATAGCAACAGATAATGTGATTTTGGATTTTAATCGGAAGAAATGCATACGGCTTAAATTAATTTGACATAAATACTAAAATAGTACTTTTTACACTTTCTGCCGTAGGCACTTGGCGAAACACACTTAATACACACATTTTTAAAATTTTTAAAAACACTTGTTAAATATTTCGCAAAATTACAAAAGGTTTAAAAAATCACTCCATCGATTTCGGCTTATTAGGCCATCATCAGGGAGTATCTACTAAACTGTAAAAATAAAAATGTCGTTTGAATAGTCAAATAACAAAATTCCAGATGTTGATTTTTTTTTCCCCCTTTATTTTATTATAACCCGACGTATTAGTCATTTTATGGAATGGTATGAGTATGTGAATAAAATAATGCGGGGTCGGTAATTGGTGAAAAACGGATTTCTCTCTGTTCGTTGAGGATATTTTGGTTAAGAAATATAGCTTTTTAGATTTCGTAAGATTCTAAGTTGTCTAAACGTCTGCTTTTTGGTTGTACATGTAATATTTCTAAATTGTTTAAACTGGATGTGTGATTTTCTAATGTTAAATGATTATAAAGGGATGATTCATGGCTACCAGATAAATGTTCTTTAACTCTAACTTCAAAATTTCGCCCAGTTTGTCCGATATAAGAGGAACTACAATTATTGCAATTGATCTTATAAACGCCAGACTTGGAAAGGCGATCAATTCTTGGTTTTTTGTTAAAAATCATTTTCTTAATTGTATTATTGTTATAAAAAGCAAAGCTAATATCTGTATATTGTGTCACGATGTTACTAATCCTTTGGCTAATTTTTCCTATATACTCTAAGCGGTGCCAATTTTTCGGCATTGGATCAGGTGGATAAATGTTAGCTAAAGCTTTATGTTTCAGTTTTCTGTTTAATAGCTTTAATATAGTCTTAGCTGCATAACCGTTATTCGCTGCTATTTCTAAAATTATATTAAGCTCTTTTTTATAATTGGATATGGTCAAAGGAATGTTTATTAATCTATCTAAGAATGAGTGGAAAGCTGACATTTTAATATTATGGGGATGGTTTGAAGAGTTAGGTATAATGGCGTCTGTATACGTGGGTTTTCGATAAATTTTGAACTCTAATGAAAAATTAATTCTGGTTATTGTTATATCTAGAAAGTTAATAGATTTGTTTTCTTCTTTTTCTACCGTAAAATTAATGGTGGGATACTGAGAATTTAACCAAGTGAGAAAATAGGTTAATAGCCTATCAGTTCCATTCCATAGACATAGTATTTCATCAACATATCTGTACCAAAAGATCACATGACGGAAATAAGGATTATTGCTTGATACAATCGTTTGTTCGAAGAAATTCATGAAAATTTCTGCTAACAAAGGTGAAAGAGGGGAGCCCATCATTTTATTTAATACAAGTTTCAAATATCAGCTTCAGTTCATTTCGAAGGCTTCCATCTGCAACATCCTTATCTAAGTAAGTATAAACTATTTGAGACAAAATGTCCTAAGTCACTGATCTTCTAGATTTTTGAAAGAAGTAATATTTTTTAGAAAGAGGGGGTCACCCACAACCCTTAAAAATATATCTCCACTTAGGTACGACCTTTGGGCCAGTCTGAGAAATTTTTAAATATCCAACTTTATGCAAACCTGCATATAGGACAGATCACGTATGTCCTAAGTCAACTATCTTCTAGATTTTTGAAAGAAGTAATATTTTTTAGAAAGAGGGGATTACCCACTACTCTCAAAATATATGTCCACTTGGGTACGATCTTTGGGCCAGACTAAGAAATTTTTAAATATCCAACTTTATGCAAACCTCCATATAGGACGAATCACGTATGTCCTAAGTCACTGATCTTCTAGATTTTTGAAAGAAGTAATATTTTTTAGAAAGAGGGTGTCACCCACTACCCTTAAAAATATATGTCCACTTAGGTACGATCTTTGGGCCAGACTAAGAAATTTTTAAATATCCAACTTTATGCAAACCTGCATATAGGACGCATCACGTATGTCCTAAGTCAACTATCTTCTAGATTTTTGAAAGAAGTAATATTTTTTAGAAAGAGGGGATTACCCACTACTCTCAAAATATATGTCCACTTGGGTACGATCTTTGGGCCAGACTAAGAAATTTTTAAATATCCAACTTTATGCAAACCTCCATATAGGACGCATCACGTCTGTCCTAAGTCACTGATCTTCTAGATTTTTGAAAGAAGTAATATGTTTTAGAAAGAGGGTGTCACCCACTACCCTTAAAAATATATGTCCACTTGGGTACGATCTTTGGGCCAGACTGAGAAATTTTTAAATATACAACTTTATGCAAACCTGCATATAGGACAGATCACGTATGTCCTAAGTCAACTATCTTCTAGATTTTTGAAAGAAGTAATATTTTTTAGAAAGAGGGTGTCACCCACTACCCTTAAAAATATATGTCCACTTAGGTACGATCTTTGGGCCAGACTAAGAAATTTTTAAATATCCAACTTTATGCAAACCTGCATATAGGACGCATCACGTATGTCCTAAGTCAACTATCTTCTAGATTTTTGAAAGAAGTAATATTTTTTAGAAAGAGGGGATTACCCACTACTCTCAAAATATATGTCCACTTGGGTACGATCTTTGGGCCAGACTAAGAAATTTTTAAATATCCAACTTTATGCAAACCTCCATATAGGACGCATCACGTCTGTCCTAAGTCACTGATCTTCTAGATTTTTGAAAGAAGTAATATGTTTTAGAAAGAGGGTGTCACCCACTACCCTTAAAAATATATGTCCACTTGGGTACGATCTTTGGGCCAGACTGAGAAATTTTTAAATATCCAACTTTATGCAAACCTGCATATAGGACGCATCACGTATGTCCTAAGTCACTGATTTTCTAGATTTTTGAAAGAAGCAATATTTTTTAGAAAGAAGGGGTCACCCACTACCCTTAAAAATATATGTCAACTTGGGTACGACCTTTGGGCCAGTCTGAGAAATTTTTAAATATCCAACTTTATTCAAACCTGCATATAGGACGCATCACGAATGTCCTACGTCACATTTCTTCTAGATTTTTGAAAGAAGTAATGTTTTTTAGAAAGAGGGGGTCACCCACTACCCTTAAAATTATATGTTCACTTGCGTACGATCTTTGGGTCAGACTGTGAAATTTTTTAATATTTAATTTTACGCGAACTTACATATAGGGACGCAACACGTCTGTCCTAAGTCACTGATCTTCTAGATTTTGGCAAGTTGTAATATTTTTTAGGAAGAGGGGGTCACCCACTACCATTAAACATATTTATCCACTTGGGTACGATCTTTGGGCCAGACTAAGAAATTGTTTAATATTTAATTTTACCCGAACTTACATATAGGGACGCATCACGTCTGTCCTAATCTTCTAGATTTTTGAAAGTTGTAATTTATTTTAGATATGGGGATAGCATACTACCTTTAATGAAGTCGTTATTTTTGTTTTTCGATATAGAGGGCCTCCGATTTTCTGTAAAACATGCGTGCTCATTTAGTTAAGATCTTTGGGTTATGTAGATTGAGTAATTTTTATGTTACTAATTTTGAATGAACTTTAATTTTATTAAATTGTTTCTTTGGACAATTTAAATTAAAACTTAATTTATTTAGAAATTTTTTGTAAATTTACACAAATATTTTTTTTACGTACAAATTCGTAATAACGAGAGATTTATTATTCTAACTAATCCATGCTCAGGAAACACAATTTTTAGGAAAAATGTTTAATTTTAGGAAAAACTTCACGTGTTTGTGCAGTCGCGTGAAGTTTGTCCTAAATTTTTGTTGTTGTAATTTTAGGACAAGTTTAGGACCAACTTCACGCGAATTTTCAATGCGTAATTTAGAGTTAAGCAGGATTTAAAATAAATAACTTTTTTTTTCATACAACAATCTTTACAGAAAATCGCTTAAGTGTGATGAAACGATTTTGTTCAGGTTCGTTGTAATAATGGGGTTAAAACACAGTTTAGAATGCTACATCAGTCAAAGATATCGAATTTAATATAAATTTGTTGAAAAATTCTCAAATCATAATTGACATAATTACAGAGCTTTCTCCAAAAATGGTATTAAAATTTCATTTTATTGGGGCTGTTAAAGTTATTCCAAGGTGTCCAGTCGAAAGAAAAAAGTCAATAATAGAGAACCTTGTTAATGTCAAATGAAAGTTATATATCGGTAATGCAGTTTGTGTTGAAATGGATTAAATTGATGTGATTTGTCAATAGATGTCGCTGAAAAAAAAAATTGTTCAAATTTCCCATAGGAAACCTGGGAAAATTCGATTTTTCAAAAACCATTAAAAACTTTGACATAACACTCTAGAGACTTTATAAAAACTTTCTAATTATGTTTGGAAAATCGAATTTTTGCAGATTTGCCATGGGAAACTTGAACTGAATTGTTTTCCATCTAAAGACTATTGGCAAGTCTAATCAATGCAACACATCTCTAGACATAACACTCCATGGGAAGATTTTTTCCAATTTTAAATAATTATTTTATTGTTGTTTTGTAATTGGAATTAAATTTCAACTTTTTAATTGTGAATTGTGCAGCCGACAGCTTTTATATTTTATATTTAATGTAGATTAGAACTGTGAGCTACTAAATATTATATAAACATCGTACCTACTCTTCGTTCTGAATGTAATTTTAATCTACTGAAAGGTAATAGCACATACCTTGGAGATCACTATGGCGAAACGAATATGTTCATGTTTCCGATCCATCCCTAGGAGTTTCAAGCAATAGTGAATGGTTTAATACAAGGCATCTGTAGGCCACGATGGTATTAGCATAATTACTGTCAACACTATTGTTCAGAATATTGCCACTCCTATGTGCTATTTTATGAATAAAAGCATAGATGATGCCAAATTCCCGGAAGCATTGAAACTGGCAAAAATTGTGCCTATTTATAAAAGGGTGATATCAAGCTGTTGGAAAATTACAGACCAATAAGTTTTCTACCTACTTTCTCTAAAATATTCGAGAAATGTGTTAAAAATAGATTAATTAGCTTCTTAAATAGGTGCAACTTTTTTTTCGATCAGCAGTTTGGTTTTAGAGGAGGGAAGAGTACGGAACAAGCATTACAGGAGTTTTTAAACAGTGTTCACTTAAATATAAATGATGCTAAATGTGTTGTAGGGCTTTTTAATGATATTACTAGATAATTGGTAGACATCAATTTTCTGTTAGCAAAGACGTCGAGGATTGGTATTCGTGGAAAATGTAACGCTTGGTTCCGATTGTTTTTAAGTAACAGGAGACAATTTATTAATGTTAACGGTGCGATTAGTGACACAGCTTATTTAGAATTTGGTGTGCCTCAGGTCCCTCCTTCTTTTCCTTATCTATATAAATTCACCCTTTAATTGCCCGTTCATTTAGAAATTTGTAGCATTTGCAGATGATATTGCGTTTGTCTATAGAGCGGCAGTTGGCCGTATCTATTAATAGTGATACAGACATTTTTAATTTTTTTTTAAAACACTAGCTAAATATTTCGCAAAATTACAAGCAATTTGTTGCTTGATACAATCGTATTTCCGTCATGTAATCTTTTGGTACAGATATGTTGATGACATACTATGTCTATGGAATGGAACTGATAGGCTATTAGCCTCTTTTCTCACATGGTTAAATTCTCAATATCCCACCATTAATTTTACGGTAGAAAAAGAAGAAAACAAATCTATTAACTTTCTAGATATAACAATAACCAGAATTAATTTTTCATTAGAGTTCAAAATTTATAGAAAACCCACGTATACAGACGCCATTATACCTAACTCTTCAAACCATCCCCATAATATTAAAATGTCAGCTTTCCACTCATTCTTAGATAGATTAATAAACATTCCTTTGACCATATCCAGTTATAAAAAAGAGCTTAATATAATTTTAGAAATAGCAGGGATTAACGGTTATGCAGCTAAGACTATATTAAAGCTATTAAACAGAAAACTGAAACATAAAGCTTTAGCTAACATTTATCCACCTGATAGTCCAATGCCGAAAAATTGGCGCTACTTAGAGTATATAGGAAAAACTAGCCAGCGGATTAGTAACATCGTGACACAATATACAGATATTAGCTTTGCTTTTTATAACAATAATACAATTAAGAAAATGATTTTTAACAACAAACCAAGAATTGATCGCTTTTCCAAGTCTGGCGTTTATAAGATCAATTGCTATGATTGTAGTTCCTCTTATATCGGACAGACTGGGCGCAATTTTGAAGTTAGAGTTAAAGAACATTTATCTGGTAGCCATGAATCATCCCTTTATAATCATTTAACGTTAGAAAATCACATATCCAGTTTAAACAATTTAGAAATATTACATGTACAACCAAACAGCAGACGTTTAGACAACTTAGAATCTTACGAAATCCGAAAAGCTATATTTCTTAACCAAAATATCCTCAACGAACAGCGAGCAATCCGTTTTTCCTCAATTACCGATCCCTCATTGTTTTATTCCCATGCTCATACCATCCCATAAAATGACTAATACGTCGGGTTATAATAATAAAAAAAAAAACACAACAACAACAACATCTGGAATTTTGTTATGCGGCCGTTGACTAATTAATAATCATATACCTGTGTTTAACTCATCCCCTTTTAATTTTTAATGTTTATTGCTTTCACCATTTTTATTGTTTACCACTCCCACATTTTTTATCTGTATATTTTTGTTTCATTTTTTGCTTTTTCCAACTATATATATATAAATAACTACATTTTTATTTTTACAGATTAGTAGATACTCCTGATGATGGCCTAACAAGCCGAAATCGATCGAGTGATTTCTTAAACCTTTTGTAATTTTGCGAAATATTGTACAAGTGTTTTTGAAAAAAAAAAAAAATAAAAATGTGTGTTTCGCCAAGTGCCTACGGCAGAAAGTGTAAAAAGTTCTAACTGTTTGTTGTCGATTTTAAAATTTTTTTATCAGGTTTTAATTGAGTCCAGATTGCGCTATGGTATTTGCTGCTGGGGCTGTATGTACTATGAGACAGTCCGGCCTTTGGTTATTGCTCAAAAGTTCTTACTCAAACTGATGTTTTTTCAAGAATAAATTGTGTTCGTCTTCGCCTTTATTCAAAACGAGTAATATTTTACCACCTAAACATCTTTATGTTTACATAAGGTCATGAATGTATACTTGGAGAGGTGTGGAGATCGTTTCTTGAAAGCGCACATTTACACTTGTTCTTTAGGCTTAAAAAATAAATAGGTTGCGTTGGACTGAATGCCGGCTCCCTCTTATTTAATATCTTAATTGCTTTAGGGTACCTCCTTGCGGCATGATTCCTGCAGCGCAGTCAAGTAGAAGAAATTGGTGTGGGTATAAAGGCTATCCTAAGCTTTAAGTGCTAAATGTGCCGGACGTTGCTCTTGTTGGCCATTGATCCGTAATAGTTTTTAGCATTAGTTAAGAGTGGCAGACGTTGTTGATGGAAAGGCAGGAATGGTGGTTAACATTATAACCTCCTTTACCGCTTCCTGCGAGGCTATCAACAGACCTCCGACCAGTCGGTGCCTACTTTACCTGTTTTTTGTTCGTTTCGAAGAAATTATAAAATTTAAATTTTTACTTTTAAAAATAACAAAATTTGTTTTCTCCTCGGCTGATTTTTGATACATGTTAATAACAAAAATTGACTGTTAATGAAAAGCAAAAAAAAACTATCTGCCCACGTCTGTTCGATCAGACTTGACCGATGAAATGTATACTTCTTTTCAAATATGTACAAATAATTTGATCACAGTTAATTAACTAATTTCCGTATAAGTAAATTAGATTTAGCTTGAACATCATATATATTTTATTTTGGGCCAAAATTTGTCAAATTTTGTATTTAAATAATTACGAATAATTAGAAAAATGTATTGTTTTTAATTTGGGAGCGCCTTGGTGGTGAAACTGAGAACTAAACATTTCGGGACTTGCACCACTATTGTATACATAAGAATCAAATTATTAATAAAATTTTCTTTTTACTATTAAGTGTAATCAATTCTTTCATCGTTTGATATGAAAAATCCATATAGGTACATTTCAGTTTTGCAGCCTTCTGACCAAATTGTAAATTGAACATTTTGAGATTGATAACTATTTACATCACTAGTATATAAGTTATGCAATTATTTTAAATTATTAATTACACTCTGCTATGTAGTTAGAAAAAGTGACAAGCTGGGCACCCAGGAGATAAACCTAATTCGAGTACACTGAATCCAATGGTCCTATTTCAAAATTACTCCCCATTTTTGAAATATCGCTTTCGGCATGTTATGGCTCAGAATCAAAAATTAGTCAAAATATACTGGGTGCGGCATAAGTTCGTTGACTCCAACAAAAAAAAAATACACATGGCCGTTAAACTTATCAAAACATATTTCATTGACATTCAAAATATAAATATTTAAAATTAAAGAAATTATTCAAAATCATTGCCTTTAGCCTTAATGCAAGCATTTAATCTGCGTGGGAAATCATTTATTCCAGAACGTATGATCTCTTGAGGAATTTTATTCCATTCAGTTAGCAAGCACTTTTTAGAGACTCTATACGTTTAAATAATTTTTGCTGTTGACCTTAGCCTCTTAAATGCTCCGTATGGTGAAGTCCAATGGGTTAAGATCTTGCGACGCAGATGGCCATACATGGGAAGTAATGAAATCAGAAAAATTTATTTTGCATCAGTGCTGAACAATCTTTGCCTTATGTGATGGCGCTGAGTGCTGCTGAAATATCCACAAACTTGTTGGAAATTGTTTTTCTGCCCAAGGTTTAACAGTGTTCTTTAAAACGTTGTCAAGGTAGGCTTTGGCATTTATTGTAACCCCTTTTTCAATGAATATCAAGGGGGTTCGTCCACATGTAGTTACTCCGGCCCAAACCATAACTCTAGGAGTGCCTTGATGTCGAGTAATTTTTCTTTGACTTTCCTGTCGCTTAGCTTTCCACACACGGTTATTTTAGCGATTCAATATTTACTCGACACTAAAAAGTTTCTCGTCAGTAAAAATAATTTGTTCGTGCTTGTTGTTTGCGAGTCGAGTTTTTAGTCGGCGGCATCTAACTTGTCTATTTTTCTTCTGCGTCGTAGATAAAAATTGTCCCGCGGTTTTTTATAGGCCTTACATCCAAGTTCTTGTTTTAAAATTCGTCTAATAGACCGGTCGCTTATATCCAGTTCTGCAACCATTTTTCTTTACGAACGACACGGGTTCCTATGAATACGAGCACGTATTTTACATAGAATCAAAAAAGGACCGAAATTAGACACGTTAGAAGAGCTGGAAATATATTGTTCAAAAGCAAACACTACAGCAATTGTCTTAACGACAAACTGAACACCAAAGCCAATAAAATTTGCGGCTTAATTCTATCCATAACTCAAAAACAAAGGTGGTTCCAAACAACTGCGCATAGCAACACTATATAAAAAGCTTCAAAATAAATTATGTAATAGTAGTAAAAAAGAAACCGAAGAAGGGACGAAATCAATATTTCTGAAGAAGTTAACAAATTGTCACAATAAGGAAGAAATAAAAACTACAATATAAAATAAAAAATAAACGTTTGACAATAAAGTGACAAAAGAACACAAACAATAAAGTGAAAATCGGCTTGTGAAATCTGGTGTAATATGGATAAATGGTTTTAACTTAATTGCTTTTGTTATGTATGTGGAAAATTTAAAATTATGACCAATCGCCGCAAAATAAGTCATTCGCCCGCTGATTCACAGCAACACAAAAAAAAAACGTTTCGACCCAGAAGACCCTACCCCTATGTATTTTGATGCGCTGAATCCGAATTTTAGCATAAAAACATGTTTTTATCGTGTGAATTTTCCGTTATCACCCCCATTTTACCCCTATATGCGGGTTGAAACACAGCTACACAGAAAAAAAAAAGTTTTTGACCCATAAGACAGACCCCCCTCCTATGTATTTTGATGCGCTGAATCCTAATTTCAGCATGAAACATTTTTTTATCGTGTGAATTTTCCGTTATCACCCCCATTTTACCCCTATATGCGGGTTGAAAATTTTCAACATGCATATAGGGGTAAAATGGGTGTGACAACGGGAAATTGACACGATAAAACATTTTTTATAGGCTGAAATTCGGATTCAGCTCATCAAAATACATAGGAGGGGGGTCTGCCTTCTGGTTCGAAAACTTTTTTTTTTTTGTGGGGCTGTGTTATTATCGACTGTACTTTTCACAAAACGTTATTAGTGGTGTAAATTGGACGCTGTCTATAATTTGGACGGCATGCATTTTCCATCTGCATAGGTGGCAAAAGACAGGAGCCACAATGTCATTTGGTGTTCCGAAGATATGGACAGACCCACAAGTACATGATCCAGTTCAATGTTATGGGTGCGTGAATTATATTTCCGGTACAAACAGATAAAAACATTGGTTCTTTGACATACACTGCAATGACTATGCTCAATTACCGCTGCCGCATTCAGATGAAATTCCTGTTCCGAAAAGATTAAACCCAACTGAAGAATATATTTACCACCAATATTTGAATCTGATGAAATCGGAGAAACACCTGTATCAATGTATCAACTAACAAATGTCACTGCGCCATGCAATCACATTCAAATCTCCGCAAAATCGTTTGGATATTATGATACTATGCCTGAACTATTGCAGCGGCAATCCATTCTTTTGTCAAAGGATTTAAAACAAGTGAGCATTTTGGCTCCAAATGTTCGGAAATCATCATGGTTATTTTACGAATTTTTTCAAATCAGTTGAGAATAATTTACTTGTGTTTTATGTGATTGTGGAATACACGTTTTAAAGGCGACCAGTACAATGAACGGAACTGGGCTTTACGTAAGAACATTAGATTGCGACACGACAACATCGTTGAGACTACACTTATGTAAATTGAAAAAATATTGCTACCACCGCTTCATATCAAGATTGGAATTGGTCAAGGTTGGTGTTTGAATCTATTCGAATCTAAGTTTTGATCAAATGAAATTTCATTTCGCATCATGTTTTTTATTACAGGAAGACTTAATGGACCGGATATTCGTCGTTTGATGAACGATGATGCATTTGAAAATGCTCTTAGTGAGCGAGAGCTTGTCGTATGGAAATATGTAAAAGAAGTTATAAAGAATGTTTTCGGAATTAATCGATCCGATGATTGGCGCAAACATATTGAAAACATGCTTCATAATATAAACATAAATCTGCCGAACAATCACCAGCCGAATCTGATGAGTATGGCAAGCGTTTTCAGCAAGTGATGGCAAAAAGCGGCAAAAAGCTACATGCATTCTTGGGTGATATTTGTTGGAATTTACAGGAGGAAGAAGATCCCGAAAATTACACAAGAGAATCAGAAAATTTAAATTGAAACAATTATGAAAAATCACCATAAAATCGACTAAATTGATTCAATTATTTTGAAATGGTTTCTATTGGACCTATATTTGTCGTTGCGACGTTTATTCGATCGATTTCAATCGATCTAAATTCAATAAATGGTCAAAAAATGATAAAAAAAATTGTTTTCCGTCGAAATGAAAAGAAAAAAAAAAAATAACACAAACATGTGGATGTGGATATGGTTTTTCGGTCTTGATATGTTTGGCAAAGTTGTTTGTCTTGACTTGCGCAACAACTTTGCTGAACAAAGCATAACGAAAATCTTAATGGTTCAAGAGCTATCAACGTAAAAATGAATGTATTACGTTGAGAAATTTTTGACTCTGAGCCAAAACATGTAGAAAGCGATATCTCAAAAATGGGGACCAACTTTGAAATCGGACTAGCACCATTGGATTCAGTGTACTCGAATTAGATAAACCTCCTGGGTGCCCAGGTTGTCACAGAAAAAGCTGAGCTGTCACAAAAAAGCAGAGTGTTATTAAGCCAAATTTTGGCAACTTTATTTGAAAAATCTATAAATTTCAAGTGTGTATCCCTCTGGTGGTCAAACTGTAAACAAGATATTTTTGAATTAGCCAATAATAATTTCGGATATTTTAGTGTATATAGAGCGGTTTGGATGCTATTATGCAACACTATAAAGCCTTTTTATAACTAAATACAGTTTAAAGGTATACTTACACTTTTCGTAATTTATAACTACACTTGTTCTAAAAACGTTATAAAATAAAATGAATACAAAAACCGATTAGAATTAGTCTCATTAAAACATCCAGTTGCTTAATAGTATTAGACCAAAAAGGATAATAACTTGCATCCATTGAACTACTCTTGACATTTTTCATTTAACACTTTTAATTGTAAAGAGTAATGACATTTTTAACAAAAATTACCACATATTTTGTTCATGTCATCCACTGCCCGCTCTATCGCATCATTTCAATTTGATGTGTTATAAGTTTGTAAATAAATCATTTTTATAAAAGCGTCACACAAAGCCTAAACCAAACGAGCTTAAATCGATTTATATTTATAAATTTTTCACAAATATTTACCTTTATGTTTAAACAAAATCAAGCGCACATAAATCTCAAATGGTTTATTTAAGTTGGTATAAGATACATAAAGCACATAAGAACGTATATATGTAGATATAGGTACAAGAAACATTTAATAACATCATCATCATCGCAATGAACGCAATCAAAAAATATTTTTTTTTTTCTTTTTAGTTGATAAGAAAAACAAAATCTTATCTAACAGTCATAGATTTTATTTGTATATTTTTTAGCGCGAATATATTTAGAAGTTTTATGATAAATAAATTAAATTAAATTAATTTGATTTTGTTGGATTATCATGATTATTATTCAGGTGTGGGTTTTAATAACAGTAATAATCACCAAAACGGTGCCTTAGTTCAGCTCTGTCTATAATTTTGTTTGCATTAGAAGGTGAATAATTTTTTTTTATTTATCTAAAGTCTTATAATTTATTTATATATTTTAGCAATGTTTGTTTAGTTCTCTCTGTACATATTGTAACACATTTTTACTAACTTCATTAATTTTCCGTACGGGAAATGTTTTATTTTATACGGTTATGTATATATTGTACATATGTATGCATGCTTGTTATACTACACTGTTTCAAATTAAAATTTCTCTTCTTTTATTTTTGTGGTTGTGTGTGTGTAGCTTAGAATTAATGATTCTAATTAGTTTTTAAATATTATGTTACATCATAATAAATTATAAACGAGCATTTGGCATATGATGAGCTGATACACTTTTTAGTACTAATAAATAATATTACCATAATCGATTTGTCGACAAATCTATGTGAAACCTATTTTAAGAACGTGATTTCGAGGGACCAACAATTTTAAACATAAAAAGCTGAAGGATTTGGGATACGATTTTCTGAGAATTCAAAAACTACTGTAGAATTCCTCTATATATTACGATTACTGTGCCTTGGAATTGATTACGGTTTATATATTGTATATATGTAGGATTATGCTATATCCAAATATAGTACAATTTGTCTTATAAAAAATGAAAATGATATATCCAAATTTTCCTTTTTTTGTCACTCCAAACTTTTATTATTACTATGATTATTATATTTTTGGAATATTTATCGTATGGGGAATTCAAAACTTCACAATTTTGAAAAATATATATTACACTTTTTCTTGTTATTATATAATCAAATTTACATTTATCTACGTTGTTGAAGAAATCCATTTGAACATAATATTGAGTTATATTTACCTATACTCGTGTAGGTATTCAGTTGCCAAATAAATTTCATTGCTTAGTGATTTTTGTCGAAAATATCGCATTGGAAAGATACGTACCGTATTAGCAACCTTTTAATATCACAGAAGAGTTAAACCCCACAGCTAACGCAATTGCATTGAAACACATAAAGATACATGATAGACATAGGAAACATTGTTTTATTAAAGAAATTAGATAGGATGAACGAACTTATACAGTATGTGTTCAAAAACGTTGTTCTTTCCCTTTGTCTGCGGTAGGCAATTAAATAAACCGTCCTTGATATAGAATATCGATTAAAGTGAAAATATTCGAGCAGACATCGCAAAACCTCGAATAATTTCGAAAATATTAAATAATGTTTATAGAATAAAATCAGAATCTTTTAAACCCGAATCATTGAAAAATCTTTAAAATCTTTCAAAATATCTCCTGTATTCCACTCAGCGTTAAATAAACCTAGAATATGATTAAAAACCTTAAAAATCTCAATATAACTCGAAAAAACTCGAAAAATTTCGAAAAGCTCACGTAACTTGGGTAGTCTCAAGAAATTTCCAATATTCCAATCTCGCATAGTATTAGAGTTCTGGAATAATTTTATACTGTAAATGTATTTAACTCTAAGTCGGCAACATCTCGAAGAATCCCGATTAAAATAATTCCAATGTATTCAATTAAAATTTATTTAAAGAAATTTAAAAGCACTAAATCCGAAAATTGAGAACACAAAACGCAATTATGTAAGAGAATCTCGAAAAACGATAGAACGAAATGTGGATGAATTACAATAACTGAGAATTTGCTTGTTGATTCCAATTCTTTGCCTAATTTTTATTTTTACAAAATTTAATAAATAATTTAAAATGGATTTTATTCTCAGTAAAGAACGGTTATTATCGGACTGATTAATTTTAACTGATTGTGATTGCCTTATCTGTGCCCCATTTTTGGTTGTTACATAAAAACGAACGAGAATTGACTTGATTTTTACTTCGACTATGTAGTCATTGTTTCTCCCATCATGTAACATCTTTACTTTCTCCAATCAAGCATTTTATTTAGTTTCTCTATCATTCTGTCTAAGAAACCTTGTCCAAATTAAGCTGCTTAAACCAGGACCATCGGTATATATCGATCATTGTTGCGTTGGTTTTACTCCACGACCTTTGAACATTGTAGACGCATGCGTAGCCATCCTTCTTCTTTGACTTTTACCTAGCATCTGGTATAATTCCTAATATACCTAATTTGGAAATACATTCAACAATTGCTTCAATGGGAGTTTTGTAATCTCACTGAAAGTGGTCGTAATTCTTCCTTTCTGATCATCAGTCCACACTTCTCGTCAAGCAGCACTCGCATAAGCCTAACGTCTATAATGTCTTATTTTCCTTCAACATGGCCACAATGTTTGCATTCTACGGAACAATATCGTCTTGGTAATGCGTTAAAACTTTCGTGGCCGCTTGCCTTCGGTTGTTCGATAAAATAAAACTAAGTAGCTCTGAAGATGTTCGATCCAATGGGCTGATTTGCCCTCCGGATCATCAAATTGTAATAGCCACTGTAAAGATCCATAAATAAAGGAATTTTTTAGCCAAAGCAGTACAGATAGAAATGCTTAGCATATTCCTCTTTTTACTTTTTAATTTTTACTATTTAATTTTAACTTTTTACTTTTTTACTTTTTACTTTTTACTTTTTACTTTTTACTTTTTACTTTTTACTTTTTACTTTTTACTTTTTACTTTTTACTTTTTACTTTTTACTTTTTACTTTTTACTTTTTACTTTTTACTTTTTACTTTTTACTTTTTACTTTTTACTTTTTACTTTTTACTTTTTACTTTTTACTTTTTACTTTTTACTTTTTACTTTTTACTTTTTACTTTTTACTTTTTACTTTTTACTTTTTACTTTTTACTTTTTACTTTTTACTTTTTACTTTTTACTTTTTACTTTTTACTTTTTACTTTTTACTTTTTACTTTTTACTTTTTACTTTTTACTTTTTACTTTTTACTTTTTACTTTTTACTTTTTACTTTTTACTTTTTACTTTTTACTTTTTACTTTTTACTTTTTACTTTTTACTTTTTACTTTTTACTTTTTACTTTTTACTTTTTACTTTTTACTTTTTACTTTTTACTTTTTACTTTTTACTTTTTACTTTTTACTTTTTACTTTTTACTTTTTACTTTTTACTTTTTACTTTTTACTTTTTACTTTTTACTTTTTACTTTTTACTTTTTACTTTTTACTTTTTACTTTTTACTTTTTACTTTTTACTTTTTACTTTTTACTTTTTACTTTTTACTTTTTACTTTTTACTTTTTACTTTTTACTTTTTACTTTTTACTTTTTACTTTTTACTTTTTACTTTTTACTTTTTACTTTTTACTTTTTACTTTTTACTTTTTACTTTTTACTTTTTACTTTTTACTTTTTACTTTTTACTTTTTACTTTTTACTTTTTACTTTTTACTTTTTACTTTTTACTTTTTACTTTTTACTTTTTACTTTTTACTTTTTACTTTTTACTTTTTACTTTTTACTTTTTACTTTTTACTTTTTACTTTTTACTTTTTACTTTTTACTTTTTACTTTTTACTTTTTACTTTTTACTTTTTACTTTTTACTTTTTACTTTTTACTTTTTACTTTTTACTTTTTACTTTTTACTTTTTACTTTTTACTTTTTACTTTTTACTTTTTACTTTTTACTTTTTACTTTTTACTTTTTACTTTTTACTTTTTACTTTTTACTTTTTACTTTTTACTTTTTACTATTTCTGTCAACTATCTCCCTATTATTTGGTTTAACTGCCCATTTTTCAACTGTCGCTCGTTTTGTTGTTCCACCATTTGGTTCAAAGCGAGCATTTGTTGCCACTTGCAACCAGTAAGATTAATGGTTGCTACTCATTATCCAAACATGCTATGTTCCTTCTTTAAACCGAATAGTAAATTTTGTTATTACTTATTCCCCATCAAACTTGATAGCTTCCTTAGATCATCAAACTTTAAGATTCCACCAGTCAAGTCTGATCATCAAAAAAATAAAAATATTAATCATTTTTATTTTTTAAATAAAATTCGTTTGTTAGAAGTACAAAAATATTTTGCATCAACAATTTTCCATTTGCAATACTTTTGATCCATCAAAGTTAATTAGATTAAAACAGAAAAAAGAATTAATTACATAACAACAACACCAAAAACACATAATTAATGTTCATATAAAAATTAAATTAATTCATGTACACATTTTAATAAAAAACAATTAATTTAAATTATATACATCTTTTGTTTGTTTTGTTTTTCTTTATTTACAGGGTTCATGTTTAAAGGATGGTGATTTAGCTAGAGCACGAATGAATGAAGCGGAAGCATGTTTTATATTAGCAGCTCGAAATTATGCAGATAAAACAGCCGCCGATGAACATACCATTTTACGATCATGGGCTGTTAAAGATTTTGCACCGAATGTGCCACAATATGTTCAAATATTTAGGTTTGTATTATAATTTATTATATGTATATGTATATATGTATGCTTATATAATTACGGTTGCGTGTTTTTAACTCATAAATTATATAAGGTAATTTAGACATGCATAGTTGTAAATATTTATTGAATTTAAAACAATTTTTGTAGTTTACAACTTAATTTAATTTATATCTTGCGCCTGTTGCTGTTTTACCTTGCATGTTTAAATATAACGATATGCAACAATTGAGGTATTATTTTTTTATGTATTAGCACATTAATATTCAAAACCCAGTTATATTATTAAAAACAGTGTGCTTACAAAAATTCTAACGCACCACATCAAATATAGAATCAGTTTCAAAATCTGATTTAACCCGCGTCCATGTATACACAAAAATAGCAACAAAAATTTATCATTTTTATACATGTTTACAATATAATTTTATTAAAATTCGTTGCCAAAATGAATAATAGCTTTTACACTCTTGACTATTTGTAATTTATCCACATACTTTTTCACATTCCCCAACAACAACAACAACAAAAATGCAAAAAAAAAAAACGTTTCATCGGATAAGATTTATGAATACTAATTTTTGTGTTGTACACACGAATTACATGAATTCAGTTTGGTACGAATGTAATATTGGGGAAGTGTATCTGCCATACTGGTATATATATAGAGGTGTTAAACATGTATATGGGGTTAACACGAAAAGCTTACACACACCATGCCAAATAGTTAGACATTTTAATTTATAGTATTTTATGGTTGAACACTATACGACTGTTAACAGGAACAACAACTATTCACAATAACAAATATTTAATTAATTTATTTTTGTATTTTTGCTAAATTAAATCGTTTTGATTATAATTTTTAGTATATTCGATATTCTGTAAGCGTAAACGCGCGTAAACAAAGAAAATTACGTGGAAAATTTTATTGGAAAAATTCTGTCGTTGTTTTATATGGTGCTTTAATGGGTTTATAAAATTATCAGATTTTATAAGGTTAAAAGGCAATCTTTCATTTCTTGTATTATTGATTAAGAGAAACAAATTTATGGACTTAAATTGTATACATAAAATACATTTTACATAATTGAGTTATTTGTATGAGAAATATCTTGGTATAGGTAGAAATTTCCAATGTGAAAAATTACGGGTTTTAAAGGATATTCTGTTGTGAGTTGGTATACCATTTGAATTTTTGCTATGTGAGGATCTTTTCCTTTCAAAAAGTTTGGTTTTTCATTTTAAATTCAACTGACAATTGAAAATAATTGTTCCCACTCAGAAATTTGTGCTTATGGTAATTTCAAAATGGGAAGTCTCGTAATATTATATGATTTACTCTATTAAGGATCACATTATCAATGACGGCTAACTCAGCTAGCTAATCAAAAACATAAATCTTATCAAATCTTAAATCTTTACCTTTCTATTTCGGAATATTAAATTGGATATAGGCAAGAAGCAAGCAATGACTCTTTTTTGGTTTTAAAATGCAATATCTGAATTTCGGCAATCTTCTGTATATAAATATTATAAGAAATATGATTTACGTCATCCTATCATGTTAATGTTGAGTTAATTGTAATTTGTGCCACACACTTGACCAACTCAAAACCTAATAAACCCGTAGCAGTAAAAATGTAGTCCACATAAAAGGCTAGAAAAAATCGTCAATCGACCTTCACTGGTAATTACATGATTTTAGACCAATTGTGACAAAAATTTGTATTTTACAACAATTTGGTCTTAAATTTTGTGATCTTCATTTTTGATAACTCGGGTTCCCGAGTGAACCTTCATAAAAAAACGACATACAAATTTTACAACAAATGTTGATTGGTGAAAAAAAATGCGGGAAACTTTTGTGACAAAATGACTATAATTTGGGGAATCGGTTTGACGATGGTTGTTACGGGTAAGTCTGTTTTTGACGTTTCGACTACTTTTTTATGACGAAAGTATCACCTAATTATCAACAATTTTGTAAATATTGTCCTGTTTAAGTGAATGAAATTTCTAGTTATTTGTGGTCCTTCTGAACCATATTGTCAAAAAAATATTTCGTTTTATAACTTATTTAATATTTTTCCTAGAAAATGTTAAATCTCAATTTTTTATCACATGTAAATTTCAATCCAATTTTTTATTTTTATTTTATTATAAACTAATCTAAATTTTCTCAATTTGATATTAAATTATTTAATTTAAGAATTAACAAAAAGTATATTAGTAAATTAAAAATAGTAAAATATAAAGGGCTGAAACCTCACAAGGTGATCAGAACTTCGGTCTTTGGTATCTTCAATAATATCATAAAGTTGGTGTGACTGTTTTGACATTATTGATTTCTATTTTAACCAATATATATTTACTTATACAACAACAGCCAAACAGGTCAAAAGCTTCAACATGGGTACAGGCATCCAATTTAAAACGAAAAATCGTATTCTAGAACTTTATACCGAAAGTAGTATAACAAATTATACTGATATTTCTAACCGTTTAACTGACCATATTCCAGAAATTTATCCTAAAACTCATTTTAGAATCCCATTTACAACGCACATGTCTAAAACAATAATACCTGCGGTTAAGAAATAGCCAAGTTCCATCATACTTGGCCATATTCCTGAACTTCGCCCAAACCTCATTTCAGACTCCCATTTCCAATACACATGTCGAATTTCATTATAATCGGTTGAGAAATGAGCAAGTTCCATCATACTTAGCCATATT
>OY744483.1:32430570-32432699 GCA_963556165.1 Tipula helvola | reverse complement strand
ACCCCACCCCCTTTGCGTACAGTCTCCAAAAGCTTTTCAAATCTCCGCCTTGACCATAGAAACAGATTGGCGAAAAAAAAAATCCAAATCGGACAAGCCGTTCTCGAGATACCATGGGTCCAGTCATCCAGACATCCAGACAGACGGACGGACATTTTTTTTTTTTTTGTTTTTTCAGACTCAGGTACTTTCAAAACGTCGAGAAAAGTGGTTTTGGACCAACCAAATTTTTTGTCATTTTTGACAGGATTTCAATACTTTGGTCTTTTTAGACCGAAGTAACTAATGATTTTATAAAATCAGAACATCAAACCGATATTTTCGTATATGCGGTTTTGTAATCAGTTTCAAAATGGAACTGAACCAAAAATCTGGATCCCAGGAAAAATAATTCGGGTTTCCACTCTGCTTTTAGAAAATATGTTTCCGGATTAGTTCCGGGACGAAACCGATTAGAAACGTAGGAATATAAACAAATATAAATGTGGTGTAATTACTATGTTATAGTCAGCTTCAAGGATTAGTCAACCCTCCAACTGCGCCGCTGATACATATAATTTTAATAAGATCGACGGATTCTGGCTTAGAAGTTCTAATTTTATTCTCAATGATCCAAAATTTCGATATCATTTTTTTTCGGGTTGTATTTATTTATTTGAATTAACAAACTCACATAATTATTATCTAGATCGGCTAACAACGGCTCGGTAAACAAATATCTACCTTAATCAGAAAAATGTTTCTTAGAGATACAAACACAAATACAAATACAAATAAAAACAGGAATACGAATACGAATACAAATACAAATAGAAAAGACAACACAAATACAAATACAACATTTGGCATAACCAAAACTTATCCCAGGAACTTTATCATTAGCTTAATTGAATAATTGGCAGATATTTGAAGAGCGAAGGATCTAATCGTGCATATAGCAATGAAAAACCTTTTTTCTTTTATCTTAAAGTTTTGTTTTTTTTAATTTAGATGACATTTCGTGTTATTTTGTATCTTGAATGCTATATTTAATAGCTGCATATTATATTAAATTTCAATTTTGCTGTACAATACAAATACGAATTAAATGTGTTCCTGAAGCACATGATAAAATGCATCCTTTTGGCCGTTGCATTGCCAATTTTGTAAATCCAACGCAATCATTTTCATTTTGATATTTTGTACCTATGATAAGCTTCCTAAATTTTGAGCAATATCAACATCATGATTAATTTCATCCTCAATATACCTTTACGGATAAAAGTAACACGGTATTACCAAAGGGAAGGATAGATATAAGGAACGAATCCTAAAGGGGGATTATAAGGGATTTGAAGTTCAGTCGCCAAGAATCCTATTTTTAAATTAAACGTTAATTTATCTTAGTTATATGCCACTGAGACAGCCTCATCGTCTAGTCCATTCCACAAACTCGTACTACGAAGGAAAATCAGTTTTGGAGATTATTGGCTTTACTTATAATGTGGTTAATATCTTTCTTCTTCCATATGCTTTTAACTTCAACTATATGGCTGGTAAAACGGTTAGCAAATACACCATTTTGATCTGCTTTTTTTTTCTTTTTTGAAAGCCTTTTTCAAATTGGAAATCCAAAAACCAATTCGTTTTTAAGAGAATTGATGGGAAAAGAAGCTGCGATGCTTGATGTTAGAATTTGCATTGCAGTATTGAAAACTGCGAAAACGTTCTGAATGCTGTATATTTCATTTCGCAATTTTCGTTTGTTTAAATGAATTGAGGCGTTAAAAAGCAAAGTGGTCTAACACCAACATTTAACTTTTATATTGATTTGAACATTTTGAAAAATCTTCTTATTTGGACCTTATGAATAATGGAAGTATATGCAACAACAACAATTTACCAAAAATACTTTAGATGGCAAAACGTAATCGAAATTTCGTGGGTTAGATCGCTTTACTTCTCAATACCTCAATTAATTCACAAACGCCAACAGTTTCGTTGGCCTTTGATTGATCTCAACTGGTTTCTTGATTTCTTCATCTGGTACCATAAGGCTGCTGAAAGCTCTGAATATCTGCTTCTGCATGCACATCAAATAAAATCTTCTCTTTCCAAATTTCGTAGCCTTAAGTTATATATACGCATCA
>OY744483.1:32213070-32428070 GCA_963556165.1 Tipula helvola | reverse complement strand
AAATTAATTTCCGTCGGCTAATTATAGACCAATTTTTAACTTTTTTAATTAAAGTTTTATTTATTTTCCCAAATTTTCGATGGTTCACATCATTTTCAAGGGTATTTATACTAATGACAATTTCAAAAAATTATTTACACATACACTGCGCCAATTAAAAAACGGAACAGAAATTTTCTTCGAGAAAATACCCAGATTTGAGCGCTTGTATCTTGGTGAAATAACACGTTTCAAAAAAAAAGTTTTTGTTTGTAGTTGAAGGAAATTTTGTTTTCTTTGCGATACTGGAAACCCTTTTATTTTATTTTGTTTTTTATGACTTTTTTGATTTAAACAAAAGATGTCTAAAAAAAAAAAAATTTGCTGCTGTTTGAAACTGTAAACGAAGTTGCTCGATATTTCATTCAAAAAACCAAAACGGCCATTTTATAGAGAATTTAGAAATCTTGCAAAATGATACTAGGAATATTTCTGTACGGCCACTCCTTGTCGAGTTATTGAAGTTTTAGTGTGTTAAAGTTTTAGTGTTAAAGTGACTTAACATTTTATCGAAGAGTGCTAAGTTTACAAGGTAAAAAATTTTGCTTCTACGCTTTTTGATACGTTTTCTCTAAAATACTAAACAGTACACATTTATTATCAAATAATACATATTCGAATTTTATGTATACATATAAGTTTTTGAATATTTTTGGCATAAATAAACCATAAACCATATACACAAAAACTGTAACAATAAAGTAATTAACAATTTAAAATTTACTCTACCCAAAATAATTTAATTATTTACGCTTATTTAAATAACTTTAAAAATTGAATTTAATTATTTTTTGTTTTTGCTTTGTCTCTAAATAAATTTCAAAATTTATTTCCTACATTTACAGCATAAATAAAATAATAAAATATTTCCTGGAAGCGATTAATAGTAATTACTGTTATTATAATTATATAATAATAGTTTACCTAATATACAGGAAACATTATTCTTTTGTAATAAATTAAAAATAATAAACTAAACAAAACAAAACATTTATGTATTTCGATTTTTATTCCACCCAGGCCTGAACATAAACTACATGTAAAATTTGCTGAACATGTTGTATGCGAGGACGAATTCAAATACGCATTATTAGCAAATAATTGTACCTGCCCAGGTGCTAGTACGTTAATGACGTTGCTGCTGCATACGTCACGAGGGCAGTAAGTAATTTCAGAATGGTTTATTTCGATAAAAAAATTTTTTTACAAACTTTTTGTTAATTTTTGCAGAGAAGGACAACAGTCACCCGAAGAGTGGCACCGTTTGTACGGGAAATGTTCTGGAAACGAAATTTATCATATAGTTTTAGGTGATAGTAGATTTTTTGGGGAATACGAGGGAAAAAGTTTTACGTATGCTAGTTTTCATTCGCATAGGAAGTAAGAAATATGATTTCACAGCGATAACAAATTTTTTATATTTCTTTTTGTATCTCAGATATGGTGTAGCTTTAGTGGGTGTTCGACCCGCTGAACTTCCCGAATTCTATGAAGAAACAATATTATTAAATCCTGGTCCTAGACATATCATGAAAAAAGATGATACCTGCTATTATATGAGCATAACAAAAGAAGAAAATTCTGCATTTGTTGTCAATCAAAATCAAACGCAGCAAACCGACTTAACGAAAGAAGGTAAGCACACAGTTAATTTTTATGTATAATACAAATCAAAAACTTTATATTTATATTTTCTTACTTATTTAAGTCTTTCTCTATTTCTTTATATTTTATTTAATTATATAATTTCATTTATTTTATAAAAAAAGTAAAAAAAAAAATTAATTAAAATTTAAATAATTAATAAAAATAAATAAATTATAAACAAAACAATAAATATAAAAAAAAAAAAAGTATACAACAAAAATATACGATTGATGTGTATATGTCAATTTAGTTACAACAATAAATAACAACACGACAACTTCTGCTAATCCAACACAATTGATCCCAGTGCCGTCTGTTTGTGTTCGTGTACCTCTAAGTCCGAATTTAGACACAGGTTCCCCGGTGAAACGAAAATCGTCACTGGATAGTGAAAGTCAAGCTTCAGCACTGGCCGTGCGTGAGTGTGCCACCCGAAAAAAATATGAGAAATACCGCATGAAATGTATTTTTGAGTTTGTTTTTTTTTTACATAAATTTTATTCCATTTTTTAAATATTTTATACCTATATGGCTTATAGCTTTTTGTTGTTATTTTATAAAATACTTTAAAATATTCATGATTAATTATTAATGTATAGCAAAGCGAGGAATATATTATGTGTTGTGCATATTTTTGCCTCAATAAATTTTTTTTTTCGTTTTTTTTAAAATTACCTATGGTATATACATAATTAATATACAAGCCATATAAGTTCAAAGTGTTAATAAAAAATAAATTTAAAATTAAACTTTGAACTTTTATATAAAAATTACAGAAAATATTTGTACAAATTTGTGTCACATAATACGTCATATTATAATTTATCGCTTTTCTCTCCATGTAAATAGCTTAATTGTTGAACATAAACTCGTACATAAATAAATTATGTTATGACATTATGTTCGTATTTTTTTTTTTTGTTTTTTTATTATACTCTAGCTGTATAGTTAATTTTCGATTTGCTAATTTTAACCCATTTATAAACCTAATAATATAACTTTTATTATTTTTTTGTTGAGTTCAATAAATAATACAAAGCTGCGACAGACGTTAATATCGATTCAATTATCTACTTAACGATTCTTTCAAAATAGAACTTTTTTGTGAAAAAATTCGGACTGACTGGCCAACATTTATTCCTCTCTTATTGAGTTAAAAATTGTTGCCTTTTTACCAATAAATGAAATGTGCACAAAATTTAATATCTAGACTCAAAATATTTGATATTTTAGAAGTTCCCGGTTTAGTTTTAATTTTATCAACTGACGCGTTTACCTGCAATACAACAAAACAACTTAAAACATCTAAACTTTCTCAAGATAATTTAATCAGTCCACATTACTATTTATGTGTAACGTTAATGAATGTTTAAACAAAATAAAAATAGTTTTTTGTTCCAAATTTCAAATTTTTGCTTAAGGGTTGTAAAATTGGCGCTACATCCATTTATTATAAGATTTATTTACAATTTCGTTAACCCATTATTAATACAAAAATATGAGCCAAGAATTTTTGTATACCTTTACAAGTTTGACATCAAAGGTAGAAAATATCCTAAAACCTTTGGAATTAGTTTGAAATATCGAAATTGAATAACAATACGTTTGTTCTATTGATTCCCAATTTAGTAACTGGATCATTAAGCTGGGAAGCGGTGAATCCATAAATGTCAAATGTTTACCTTATAAGACATCATAGAAATTCCTGAACATTCTACTTGTAAGGACTGGATAATCAATGAAATATTTGAATAAAGTCTTAATTCAAAAGCGGTTGATAAATCTTAAAAGGCAATATTATATCCCAATAATTCTGACGTTGATGAAATTACCGAACAAATTTTAAAGCTCTTGAACGAAAATATAGTTAAATTTACCTAAGCTGTGATTCTATTGCTGATAGTGGTGTATAAACAAGGTCTTTGCATCGGAACGTATTTATGTATAACGCAGTGTTGTGCCGCGTAGTCATGAATTATTTGTCTACTCGTGTAGACAATGTATGTAGACAATTAAAAAAAGACGTCGACAACGTAGACAATGTCGACAATGTAGACAATGTGTTGACAATTTCTAACAGCAAAAATAGTCAACGTTTTGATTAATTACGTATATTATTTTCATTACATTAAATGTATAAGAAATTAGCCTCTGTCGACTTTGTATAGGCTTTATCAATAGAAATAGGCGAAAACCCATAACATTTACCTTAACATATTTAATTTATACAACAAAACACATACATCTTTCAGTACATATTTTTACTTTACATTGTTCTACGAGAAAAGGATGAAATTACAGGATAAACTCACTTGTTGCAACAATTCGATAACTGCTACTACTCGATAGTTGCACCATAGAAAGTTTTACTGTAAATATCATTAGATTTGCTAAATTAGAAATTTAATTACGATAACTGTAATTTGTTGCTTGTTTGTCCATATTGGAAATGAGGCAAAAATGAACTTATAGGAAACCAATGGACTGATGCTGTATATTAGAGTTAAACAATAGAATTTTTAGCATGTAAAATGTGTGAGCCCTTCTTGTTTTTAGTGAATCCTACGCAGCGAGGTTTAAATTAAAAACATTTTAATTCCGATTGGTGTAAAGGGAAATAACTTTAAATTATTCTTTACAATTAAGTTTGGAAACAGAGATATAAAAAATGTTTTACAAAAAGTAGTGGCGCTAGCAAAAATCATAAATAAGACGAATTTTTGCTGTGATGTAGAAAATGGCACATTTTCCCAGTTAATCGACATATAAAAAATATATTTATAATTATCGATACAAATTTCCGAGATTTCGAAGGAAGATTCATCTTTCCGACCAACAATCAAGAAATTAAAGAAATATTTGGAACTACGAATATGAATTTGTTGGTTAAAATATTGTTGGGTACAATAAAGAGATATTAAAATTAAAAATGTTTCGACAAGAGAAAATTTTCAAAATTGATCTGTCCAGAAGCGTATTCAACAACGCAACCTTTCACTAGTATGTAAGAAAACACCTTCTGTAGAGCTATGGGACAAGAAATATTAAAGAAGAGAAAGGGATAATAGATGAAATAGGTTTGAGAATACCTCAGGACATTTTAAAAGCCCTAAATATAGGTACTACATTTTGTCTAGCTTCCACGAAAGATTTTATCCCGTATCCTAGAGCTGTATAGCAGACTTAAAGGGTGATATTTCTGAATTAGTTAAGTCTTTACAACTTAGCATCAGGAACATAATTGTAAACATTTTTACAAATTCTAAATATAATAATAACTGGACTTATAAATTTTGCACTAAGGACGAAATACTACAAATTCGACAAGTTCACAAAGTGCCAATCCCGATTTGTACTTGTTGAAGAATGACTAGGGTCGTTTTGGTTTTTATGGTGATTTTCTGCAACTTCTCGTTAGTGATTCTGATTTGGTAACAATATTGAGCAGGCAATAAAACAAGCGGGATACTTTATTTATCCCAATATCTAACGTGAGTAAAAAGGATGAAATTATCTAGGCGAAGAATGTTGTAAAATACATAAATGAAGAGCAGGGTTACTCTGGGCTCAATCAAGCGTTAATTAATGAAGTTTTAACGCGGTTGAGTAAAGACATTTTTTAAAGTTACGAGAAATGAACAATCGGGGATTCCTTGCTTTTGTATGGCACGCTATAGCCGTAAAATTTATGTAATAAATGGAAAGAATTTAAACTCAATTCGTAATAAACATTTTGTGCAATTTTGTAACTACGTAAAGTAGAGATAAAATATTTTTTTTTTAACTTACAACTTTAAAGTAAACAATAGTGAAAACCTTAAGATTAGGCGACTTTAACATAAAGTAAATTCAGACCGTTAATAATATCTTTCGGGTTTTCTATAAGTGTCAAAAATGTTCTATTCCCATTTTGATTGTTTTTCTGTTGAAGAATTCATTGCACCGTTATCAGATTTTAGATATTCCAACCAATCAATATAGGGGAAATTCATCTACGATGGAATCCCGACTACAGCTATTAAAAATAAGTTTGTCAGCCCTCAGTGTCTTGGCTTTATTATTGAATGTTTATGATCTGGAACGTGCCCGGATGGTCTCAAATTTGCTAATGTCCTTCCTGTGCCGAAATACTTAGCTTGACACGGAGTAAAATTAGTTAATGTTTTTTAGTTGTTGCTGTATTTTTGGACCTCAGTAAACAAAAGTAGCGTTGTTGACGTGAATTGTGATGCGGTTCGATTTTGGGTGTCAAGAACTAATGTATGACCACGATCTGGACTTACCTTCCTATAATTCGAAAGGAGACATTTTCCTATATGGCTACGATGCGGACTTTAGAGTTACTGCTAATACAGACTTAAGCTAAGCCCAAAATAATTTGTAATACAACTAAAAACACGTTTTTCTCTTAATATTGCAACTCCTAATATTTGATTCACCTGCGCGAATTAAAATCAATTCAGTGTGTTCTTTTGCTCACAACATCATAGATGATACGATATTCATAATTTGTTATGCACTAGCTAAAATTATAATTAATTAGCATGTCGTCGTCTGAGGACTATAGTAGTCTAACCACCAAATTGACATTTTTCGGTGTTTGATGGCTTCTTAGGTTTCAAATCATCTTATTTCGTTTGCTATATCCACCATATTCAGCACTTCGTCATGCGACTTCTTAAGTGTTCCATAAGCCACTTTTTGCGAAAATGGGTTGTAAATGGATTCCTACTAATTCGACTGCGATCTTTCAGAATCTGTAATCAAAATTGTCCTAATTTCAATATTTTTTGAAATAGCAAATTTCATTTTGTCGTAAGGACCATAAAAAAGAGTTTCTAAAATATTTTTTCAGTTCTAAATTTTCCTATAAATTAAATTTCTGTGAAATAGGACATTTTAATATGGAATAATCTGATAATTTGGATTTTGTTTTTAACCCTCGTCCGACGGCATAACTTTACAACGTTAACAGACTCTCTGTATGTATTCCTTCCTGAAAGCATTCCTGCCTTTATGCATTTCTATTTGATATAGACTAAACATTTAGAAATCTTACGAAAGTTCCATACTGTAAGGCTTGTACAAAAAAAGTTACTGCAATTTAAAAATCGCGAAAAGGTACAATTGTACCTATGCCGCCTGACGAGGGTTAAGTGTCCCACATCCGCTTTATACGGATATATTACAAAATTAACAAAAAGGAAAATTCTAATACGTATTATACTTGTGTTGCATATACTCAAAATATGAATATGGGACAATTATAACTATAAAGTATTAACTTAGTAAAATTCATTTTTTATTAGTTTTGTTCTATATCAAATGGAGCATTACATTGATTGGAAAAAACTATAAAAGAAAATTGCTGACGTCGTAACCAACGTCATACAGCATTGAATGAAATCTCTAACGAACCGAAGAAAGCAGACAAAAAATGGCGAAACATGATAAATTTTTAGCACTGGTATCTTACGATCTAAAAAACGTTTTGACGTTACCAAAAGAAACTGATTCCAATTTCTTCTATAAAAGAAAACTTAACTTCTACAATCTTACGGGTTATTGTCACAACGGTATTACATACTGCGCAATGTGGTATGAGTGTCAGAGTGGTCGAACGGGCAACGATATTGCTAGCAGATTGATCAACATTTTAAAGGCGATATTAAAAAACAATGCTTGTGTGAGAAAAATTATATTGTGGTCAGATTCTTGTACTCCGCAAAACTGACATAGAATTAGATCTTTAGCATTGCTAAAATTTTACGAGGAAAATGAAGTATACAGCATTACTTAAAGGTTTCACGTGTACAAGAGTACCACGGTCCCGTACTTCTTTTCTCTCTTCCTCGTACCTCATTTCACTTAAGTTAATGCAGCTGAAATCAACATATTACTTTAATTATAATAAAGCAAGGATTCGGCTTAATTTTGCCATTATTAAGTTTACCTTGTCAACTGAGTTCTTTTTTAAAATGAATTAAAAAAAAATATATAATGACAGTGAACAAGATACATCAATAGAGCTGATGGTACAAGGAAATCGAAGGACAAAAACAGCAAATCTAACCAAGTTACCTACAGTGGCAATGCTATTTCCTCTTGTTTGATTTCCAAAGAGCTGATTAGGGATATTCAGTCAATGTTTCACTTTATGAATAATAATGAGGACATCAAATTTTCCAAAGTAACCTTAAAGTTACCGTAAGCTTCAGAATGGCCTTGTAGGAGTGAAAAAAAAAATATGCTTGTGTGTCTTTTATATGGGGACTGTCCTATCTCAAATTTTGACATTTTCCATTGTAATTAGATTTACCTTCAATAGTAAGGACTTACGACATTTATTGATAAGTTCTAAATAAAGAAATATGTCAACTTATGATAAAAATGATGATACACTACAAATTTTCTATGGGAAGTGAGTATCAAACTTCTCAACAAAAATTTCTCAACGTTTTCCAGATGGCGCGTAGGCCAGTATGGTGCAAATACAATCGGCGTTCAGTCATTTGAGAGTCTCGCTATAGATGCCAAAACTGCCTTATCCGGCCAGTCAGCCCAACTGAAAGCAATATGTGCGTTACAGATTAAGAAAGGCTTGAGTAACGCTTCCTCCTCTATCTCCTCTCAATCATCTATTTCTTCTTCTAATAATAACCTTAAAGTGATTGGTGCGATTAAGAAAAAGTTACGTGATCATGACCTGATAGCGTGTAAAGCGGATAAAGGCAATACGATCACTGTTCTCACAAGAATCGATTATTACAATAAAATTTCTGATTTCATTACAGAAAGCAACGCATTAGAGCTCAATAGAGAAAATTTTTTTCCTTTTTATACAGCAAATTTTGTTTAATTCGGGCTACTAGATTCGGAAAACATGACTTACCTTGTAAAACAATTGATAAAAACCCTTCTGTTCTGAATATTCGTATGCGTGATACCATTTTAGCATCTGCATTAATGTCGTAAATTTTTCTGATATAGTTGGTCAACTTTTCAAAGTACATTGTTTTTCCGCCAGAGTCACTTACAAATCAACAAAAATTGTTGGGAAATAAAAAGAATTCACAAAGCCATTGTTTTAATTTGACAGAAGATAATATAGTTTATAAAAATGACTTTATTGGAAAGGCACACTTTTCAAGATCGTATTTAAAAAGGAAGATAAACAAAAAAACTGTTGGTTTTTTTTAAATTAATTTTTTAGTGGCTGCGCATGCGATTTCACCAAAAATACTAAAAGTGGAATAACTTTAGAACCATCAACAATTTGATAAAACTTCATTTGGCTATTTTGGTTGGAAATTACCTCTGCTATCACCATGCTTCGTTTGTGCCACCAATTCTGGGAATTCCCACTTGTGAAAGAAGAGTGAGCTGTAAAAAGCACACCACCGCCCATCTGTTTTATATACTGTACTGGATGGATCTATCACGTCTATAGACGATATACAGTAAGTCCTCGACTTATGCGAATTCGACTTACGTTAATTCGTACAGTCCTCGATTTACGCGAATTCAACTTATGTGAATTCATACTTAAAACTAACAAAAATTTTCGAATTTGAGGTTTGTTCGACTTACGCGATTTTTCGACTTACGCGAAAACCTTTGGAACGAATTAATCACGTAGATCGAGGACTTACCTTAGTCATTAGGAAAATACTTGTTATTAAATATGTTAAAATATGATTGAGATATTTATGATTAGATGCCATGATTAAGAAAATTATATCTTGATGAATGCAATTATTTATAATGATTGTATCTACAAATAAATAATACGCGTTATCATGCAGAATATTATTGAATTAATCATAACCATGATCACAGATATCGTTATTATATTGGAAAGCATCAATACATTAATTGAAATTATTACATGGACCTGATAAAGACAATCAGATGTTGTGATAGTTGTTATCATATGAATTAATGGAGTACACTGCGGAGTGTGATAGTAGGGTTCATACCATTTGTATATGTATAGGTAAACCTCGTTTAATGAACTCTCGAATAACGAATCCTCGAATAAACGAACAACCAAAATGGTTGAAAAACCTCGTATTACGAACTTCAAACTTCGTAGTACGAACTTCAAACCTCGAATGAAAGAATTTTTAAATTGGCCTTTTTGTAGTAAATACATAAAACAACAAAAAAAATTACAAAATTTGTTTTGTTGTCAAAAATCAAAATCAAATCAAAAGAAACCTCAACTAACCAACGGACACAATACGTTCGTTAAACGATGTTTACCTGTACAGTGAAACCACATTTCAACAGACACTCCCTTTAACGAAAACCTCACTAAAGTTACTAGTCTCATGCAAAACTGAAGTTTTTCCATCAAAGCCTCCCTTAGTTAAACATACACTTTTATTACAGCGGACGCAGACAGACACTTCTGCGATGATGGAAGTACTAGTTAGTTCTGGAATATGGCCAGTTAAGAAGGAACTTGGCCATTTCTTGGGATGGGATTCTAAAATAATTTTTAGATATAGTTCTGGAAGGAATTTGGCCATTTCTCATCCGATTTTGGGACATGGGATTTTAAAATGATGTATCGATGAAATTCTGAAATATGACCAAATAGGAGGGAATTTGGATACTTCTTCGGATTTTGGAGAAAATTGACATGTGCGTTGGACATGGGATTTTAAAATAATTTTTAAATGAGAAGAAATTCTCACCAATAAATGCACAAATAGTTCTGACAAATTAATACCTAACCTTACCATAAATTCCATCCATGTATATGATCAACAACAGATCGTTAATGAGTTAAATAAATATTTTGTGAATGTTGGAACTGTTTTACCTCCACTAAAAAAACCTTCTCATAATTATCATATCGTCGAATTACACGTAACTGTCACATCACGGCTTAATACTTTTGTGGATTCTACTGAAGAGGAAATAAATACTCAAAACCGATTTAGACTCTAATTGTGCTTCGGGTTATGATGGAATCCCAGTTAAGTTAGTTAAAATATTAAGTCAGATTATTGTACCATTTTTAACAGGAGCCACTAACATTTCGATGAGGGAATCGACATTTCCATCATTTTTTAAAATACTCCGTGTACCTCCGATTTTTAAATCAGGCAACCAAGCAGAATTAGGCAATTACCGACCAGTGTCGGTCTTACCGATACTTAGTAAAATATTCGAACAAATTATTTTACAAATACTGATAGTTCATCTTTACGACAATGAAATAATTCATCCTTACCAATATGGCTTTACAAGAAGAAGTAGTACTGCCGCTACATTGTCGTTAATGGAAAGTATTTATGATTCATTAGAGAGTAAAAACGTTACGAAATCTTTTTGTTTACTAGAAAGTGATTATAATAGCATAAAACGAAAAATAGCACCATCCGTTAGAGTAATGAGGCGGGCTGGACGATTTATTCTACCGTACTTACGGTATGGGTTATACTTAAGCTATGTTCATTCTCATTTGATATGTTTGATTCAAATCTGGGGTGCCGCCTGCCCTTCATACATAATTGATATACAGATCCTACAAAATAACGCTTTAAAAGCCCTTAATGATCTGCCATTGCTAACTCCTACTTTATAATGACCATATACTTCCTATTACACAACTAGTCGATTATGAATATATTATTACGATATTAAAGTATAAGTTAGGGTTAATGAAGTGCAATTTGGCGATTCACACAGATTGGCGATTTTTAGATTAAAAATTTGCCATACAGTTTATTGTTCAAAGGGCTTAATTCTATAAATATTGTAAAGCTCATCCAATCAAAGACTTGTTATTTTAAATAGTCAATGTCATCTATAAAATTGGTATCATTGAAAATAAAATAAACTCACGTTAATATTAGCTAAAGAGCTTTTTATGAATTTACCTAGAAACGATATTCACCATTATTTGAGATGGTTGATGTAGTTATTGATGACATCGATCGTTTTATTTATTAATTCAGAACAGCAAAGGTCAGCTCTGTAGGTAATTATTCGAAACAATGAATAGTTTTCTTGAAAATAAAAATAACTACATTGAGCATTCAAACACATAATATGCTTTAATACAACTAACATTGTATTAAAGTACGTCTCCCGTAGCTTTTTTAGAAATAACAACTAAAAGTTTCGTGAATTTTGTAAAGTCGTCCTAAGAAAGCCTATAAACAAGCCTGAACTGATTTATGTTTATAATTTGAATCTAATAAAACCACTTATTTACGTTGTTCCATTCCTTTGTCTTACCGCTGCTGTAGTTTATAAATTTCTTAATTAAACAACCAGCAGGAAACGAACTTGGTTGTAATAAATTATCAAAATTTACGGCGGCTACATTTATTTTAAACGAAGAAAAATTTCGGTCACCTTCGGTGGTCCGTCGATATAAAATACGCCGGCAGTTAACATCTTCAATATTAAAATTATCCTTTAGATAGGAGGATTTTACCTCAGCTTAAATAGTTTATGTGGCTATGTCCAGTGTATGGAGTTCTGCCGAAGTAAAAATAAAAATTGATGGGGGCATGGAACAAGACATGAATCTGTTAATATTCATAAATTAATGTTCTATAATTTCAAAGTTTAATTTATACAATAATTAATTTTGTTTATAAGTTAATTTAACACAATTGTGTAATTGCTAAATAAAATATAGTCTTAAACTTCACCGCTGTTTAACACATTCGAGGTTTACATTTATTTTTAACAGTTTGAAACAAAATTTTAATTATTGAAAGTAGACTAGTATTCTGATTTTAAAATGAAAATCTTGACAAACCTATTTCCAGTTAAAATTATCGAACAAATTAACGTAGCGGTTTTATTTATTGAACTCTAAATTTTTAAACCTATATATTTTATATGAATGTAGGTATACAATTCCTAAAAGGCAGAAATTTTTCCAGTTAAACAAACACGATTTGACAACTAAAATTTTTTGACAGTGTTATTTTTATATAATCCTGAGCATTGATTCATCTAAATGCTAAACTACAGAATAAAACAGAAAATTGATTTTTTGATTGATTGAATCCCAAATATTTTTGTTTATATCGCGTAAAATATTTATGTACGATGCTTCTACGGAATTCCATAAAGATCAACTGTACATAATATATAAATTATCGTTAAAAGACATTTTTGATTTGTTCACTGAGAGAAATGATTCATTGGCATGAGGTTGCGAGAAAATACTTTCCATTGCGATGAACGAATTGTAGTTGCTACAACATAATTTCGGTAGCACCAATTGACTTGAGATTGGTACAAACAAACTACGGTAGCCACTAATGCACAGATAGTTGCAACAACTTCGTTTCCAAATCTTCAACTCCGTTGATGCTAATTTCCTAGATATTCGTTGTCAGAACCGAATGAGCCTAATAGTTTTTAAAGTATCAACCTCGTTTCAGTTGCCACAAACGTAATTTTGTTACACCAATTAAACGAGGCTTTTGTGACAACTGCGAACAAAACTAACTGACGAATGCTGTTGCGAGAACAATATTGTAGTTCAATGTAATCATATCATTCTGTCGTTGTACCAAAATATCAAAGTGGAATTATTTATTTTGGAATTCTGTTGCTACAACTAAATATTATAATCGTATTTAGAATATGTCATGTTTAAATAATACAAAATGAGGAGGGTGTTATATGAGGAGAGGGTAGATTCACTATTTGAAAAAATTACAAAATGATTTGTGGTTATTTTGTAAACAAGAACACCACATGAATAATATAAATTGTTTTATAATGTACGCGATAACTGACACCTAATCAATGGCGGATCGAAAACTGCATATAACAAAAATAGCAAACAATTTGTGTAAATCAAAGTATCCTGGAAAACTTTTATTGACATTTACAAGCGATTTTTTGATTCCCCGAACAAACGCAATAGTTTTCTTGCGTTTCAAAAACAATTTTTTTATGACGAATTGTAAAAAAATCTAAAGGAATTTCAATGAAACTATGACATACAATTATTGTTTCTCATTTTTTTTATATGTAGTTTTCGATTTATATGAAATTTTATCTTAATCTAGTTGCGATGACCGAATTGGTGTCGGGACAACTAACTTATCGATTAGTCCAAACGAATTGCGTTTGTGGCAAACTCTACCGCAATCATGATAAACGAATTTCATGTTGGCATAAATACACACGCTAATATAATTCGCTAAGTCAGTACGTTCTGCTTACCACTTAATGTATTAAGCGAGAATTGTATTTTT
The DNA here is from genome assembly GCA_963556165.1 of Tipula helvola. Lineage (NCBI taxonomy): Eukaryota > Metazoa > Arthropoda > Insecta > Diptera > Tipulidae > Tipula > Tipula helvola. The sequence goes on along the minus strand of OY744483.1, from coordinate 32,414,139 downwards.
GTAGTTCGGTCGTAGCTACGTGATAAGTAGGTTGTACTTTTGAGTACGAAACCGAACTACCAATATAATTGAACTCAAGTAAAGGAGGGTGCTCATTTTTGAGCGTCGATACATTTATATTGACTCTGTGGTAAAATAAAGGGTGGGGGGAGGATATTTCTACTTTTTTCTTAATAAAACTAATTTGGTTAAATGAACTGGCAACAATCCTATTCGGTTGGAGAAAACAAATGAATGCGGTTGCGTCAACTACTTCTGATTATGTAGTAACCGAAATAGGATTGCACTAACTGTGCAAAGAAAGTTGCTTTAATAACCAAGTCTGTTATTACAATCGATCAGTGATCACGACAACTATAATTTGTAATATTCCTAAACGAATATTCGATTAATTCAACCGAATGATCGATAAGCTCAACCAATGGTCGGTTGTAATACAGTATATTTCGTTCTTCATACAAGCTAATTCCTTTAGGCTAACTAAAAAGGGTTAGTTACAACTTCTTTTTCAGTTCTGATAAACAATAAAAAGAGGTTGTCGTAAAGTTTAATTAAAATGTATACAGGACCGAATAATTCGGTAGGGCAATTGATTCGGTTGTCGCAAACGCTTAGTTCTCTGGGTGTTATTATAAAAACGTGCATGCTATTTTTTTATATATGAAATATTAAAATTTAAATTAATGGATCGATTTAAATTTGGTATCTGTAATCTACATAAATTGTGTGTTACACGAATTTCTAGAAAAATAAAACAGATTATGCGCAAAATCAATATTTCATGAATTACTATACAACAATTTTATTGTAACCTCTAAATGTTGACTTCTATACTATATAACACCCAAATCATTGAATATGACATCATGTTGGCAAATGATTTTTAATAAATAATAATAAATTTCCCACTTTGTGTCACATCAGATATATGTATAGGATCAGTTTTATCTCATTTTTTGTGTATATATGTGTGTGTGTGTTTAGTCATCCAAAATTAATTAAGAACTTATCCTTATCCACACTAAACTATTGTTTATTGGCGAGTATTTATTTGTTGGAAATTAATCCCCTAGTAGAATTAGATCCATAAATAGCTGGTGCGACATTCATATGTGCAAATAATAAAAACGCAACCCAATGTCGTATCGTCATCATCGTTGTTGTCGAATAAAATGTGTATTATGTCTAATTCAATTTCATGGTTGAATTAATGATCATGTCATTGAAAAAAATGATTGTAATTTGTAACAGTGGTTGTTGTTATATTATGAAGCTGTCAATATTGTTATGTATTAAAAGGATTTTATTGGGTAGCGGATTTAGTACGAAATTTCGTAACGAGTTGAAATTAATAAAAAAAAAAAACTTAATTCAATTATACCAAATGGATTGATGGTGATGATGATGATGATGTGGATGATAATTTTAATAATGACAAATAGGAATATCAATAAATGTCTGATGCGGTTATTTATGAAGTGATTAATAACTAATTTATCGTAATGAGATAAATTATCATTATTTTATGAAAATATATATGCGTGGGAGGTGTTTTGGGTATTAGTTGTTTTTACAATTAGATGTCGGCTGGAAAAGGGATGTTTATTTACAAAAATTATTGGAGTTGGTACGATACAATGTAAATATTGTATATCATTATTTAAATGCTTGTCATTTTTTATCGGTATTTATTTTGTCTAGTTCTAATAAAAAATAATTTCGTCTATTATTTGTATAACGATATTTTTATTTTAATAAATAAATCATTTTTAATGGATTTTGAGAATGTTTAGTTTAATACTAGCAAATACAGGGTGTATATAGTTCGTATTTTTGTTAAAATATGGTTTTACCTTTGTGGAGTTCAACGGTTTCCAAGTAAGATTTTCTATATTAACTGTTTAGCTTCTTATATTACTATGCAAAGGCTATTATCATCTAAAATCACTACACTGAAAAAAATATTCCAGTACCATGAATTATTTCTTGTATTCCTTGAATGAATTTGGTATCTCTATTGGGCCGACGATATTTCCATAAAAGGAACGTCTTTTAAATAATTAAATATCACAAATTGGTTTAACTACACTTTCATTAACTCAATAAATACTGTGGGTAACAATCTTTTAACTTCTAACGAGTATTCTTCAATCCTATTAATAGTTAATATTTCAGATATTTTAAGTTTAACACAGTTTTGTTTACACAACGGCGATGTTTGTAGAAATATTGTTTTAAGGATAAAAGAATTTCTTTATTTTAGTATGACATTTTAATTGTCTTAATGAAAAATACTTTAAACTTGATTTACGGTTTGTAAGAAAAATTCGTTAATTTTAGGAATTATTGTTAATATATGACGATTATTAAAGACAAAAAATTCGTTGTATATATACCTAACATGTTTTATTCGTCATTACTAATTTTGATGAAGATTGCATAGATTTAATAAGATATTGTTTACCGAATATAACCACAATAACGTAATATCATAGCCTGTAGATAAGCACAATAACGTAATATCATAGGACACACAGAAATGTCTTTTTGCAAACATATTTTAAATAAAACTATAGTAAAATTATGTTTTAATAAACTATATTTAAAAAATAAATTAAATTCATTACAAAAAAAGTATAGCTGTTACACTTCAGCTTATACTTTCCACAGCATCAAAAATTATAGTTTCTTATAATAAAATAATATAAATAATAAAAATAATAATAATAAAATTGCATTTTTTGGTTAATTTTGAAATAAATAAATCAACAGTCGGAAATACTAAATTGTAAGGTGTTTGTACATCGTACAAATATTTTTGTATAAGCAGCCATACATCCACACTCTTTTCAGGGTACTTAATGTTAAAAATATGGAATAATTTAAATGCACAGTCGATAGCAGCGACGACCCTTGGAAGTTTATATTTTATTCCATCTAGGTAACTATAAAAATAAACTGGTACGAATTTGTTTGTGCCTATTACAAAATATAAAATGTTGAACCGTACGTTTTTCCGAAAAAGCAGTGGACTTTTTATTTTGAATTAATTTTTCACATTCTTCTACTGATTTAGCAAAAATCATAAACGAGTTTTGTGAATCTGAAATGGTATGTTTCTTCCACATGTTTTTATTATTAACTGATCGATATGTTCTTGTAATCGGCGTGAGCACTCCATGCAATAGATGGAAAGCAATACAATTTTGGGTATCTGGAAAAAATGGGGGTAAAATGTAAATTTTTAGAGCTCGCTTTTTTATTTGAAGAAACTCACCGATGGTCGTATTTCTTTGCTGTTGAAATTCTTTGAATAGTTTTTTACATGAAGCATCGGCCAATTTATCTTGTAGCAGAAAAATTAGCTCACTGATAAATTTGTCAACGCCAACGAAAAAGTTTGCTGCTTGTTGATACAAATAATTGAAATCGATGTAAATTAGTTTAGGTTAATAACTTTGAGTGTAAGCTGGCCACTCCTCCAGATTATTTTATATGTAACAGAAGCTTTCCAATTTTGCAATATAATCGGTTCATCATTTTCGTCTCTATTGTATTTGAGGAATAGACCAATTTCTAGGACGGCTTCTTCTGGTTGGCTGTCATCAACTGTAAAATAAATCGAAAGTTGCAAATTCAATATTAGGTGAATATTTTTGGAAAATAAATGCAAAGTTTAATCCGTTTACCAAGAGTTAATTCTTCTCATTAAAATCTTTAGGGTTTTGGAAGGAAATCGTTGTTTCTTAAGTATGCTACATAGTTATTGTACCTATCGTACAGCTGCCCTTTGGGTTTTTGTTTTGGCCGTCTTTGAAAATACTCACCCTGTAGAGATTTCACCTCTGCCTCTTTAGGGAATAAAAGTATCATTTAACGGGCAATTGATGCACATTCCTTTACACCCATACATATATTTGTTTGAATAAAAAAATTAACTATTAAATTTATTAAAATAGGTCGACATGTATCTGTTAAAATCACGTTGTCTTTTGAAATGGTTATCAAATATTTCCCCTCTAACGACAAATCCAAAATTTCGTGCAGCGTGACCTAAACCGATATAAATAATGAATAAGGTTTTACATTTTTAAATTACAATAATTTTCTGAATATCGTTTAACATTAGAATAGGTTCTAATTAAAAAAATATATATTATTCTTTACACACCTGAAAATGTAAGAAAACACGATTTTATTAGATTGTTTTAGCGCACACTCTCTTATATAAAAACAGACAACTGGCCTACTTTTTTATTCGTAAATTGCAGTGGTAGTTTCTCTTTGGCTGATTGTTTTGTATTGGAGAAATAAGGAAAAATTGTAACTGAGCTGCCTGATTTGGATAAAAAATAGACCAGGGCCCGTACTCTTGTATCAAACGAAGAAGGGCGCCAGTAAGTATAAAAAAGTTTAATTTTCGACTGAAATGACGTATTTTACTAGAAAGTCGCCAGTGGCTTTTCGGATGAATTTCAAGAACGCGAGCCCAGAGCCCGCATTCTCGAAACCAATCGAAAGAAGTCGCTGGGTTTTCGACTGAAATGACTTAGTTTACAAGAAAGTCACCGTTGACTTTTTCGATTGAATTCAAGAATACGGGCCAAGCGCCCGAATTTCAAGAATATGGGCCCGTATTTTTGAAATTCACCGAAACAAGTCGCCGGTGACTTTCACTAGAAAATTATCGGCGACTTTTTCGGGTGAATTTCAAGAATACGGTCCCTGGGTCTATATTTTACATTCAGACCGGGCAATTTAATGTACAATTTTGCCTTGTTTCTTCAATAGAGACAATCAAAGTAGACTAGGAAAAATAATGAACCGCAATGCACTCTCTGAATAAAAGAATAGACTCCGAGTAACGCCATTTGTTACATTCATATTTGGACTCTAGGTACGAATTTTACATTTTGTGGATTCTTGATTAAATTTATAACAAACGTAAAATTTATGATTATTTTGAAAAATTAACAAAATTTTGAAATTTTAAACTATGATAAACTGAACACGAAACAACGATGTTATTTTTGAAGTAAATGTTTAAGTGTTTATATTAAATCATTAATTTGAATAATTTTATATTAATTGAGTTTGTCATTCCACCAGAAATGTAAAATTGTTCCGGGAGCAGTCTCCATACACAAACACAGTCAAACATTCACACATAAACACGAAAAAATAAGTAATCTACCGAAAGCTTCATATTTCTCCATTGAAATAGTTTAGATTCAAATCTAATTTGCTCGCCAAGTGATTCGTCCTTCAATAGACGAGCTATATCTTCAGTTGTTAAAGAATACAAGGTGTTTTTGTCGATTTGATTATCTGAAATATACAAATTTTGCGGTTCATTAATTGCCTTTTTAAATTTAAATTTTTATATCATTTATTAATGCACTTACCAAGAAATGCCCGAATAATTTTATCTGCAACTTTTCACTGTTTTAAACTTTCACTCACTTTTTGATTCATTTCCTCAAACTCACATTAGGACAACGTATAAAAACATATATTTGTATATTAAAGTATAAAATCACTTGCTAATTTTTTTATCACAAAATAATTTTTAAGAACAATCGAGACGAGACGGCAGTTTCCAATGAAATAATATTCTTGCAAAAATTAAAGTAATGAAAAATTTAGCGTCTATTTTAATGAAACTCCATTGCAATGATTAATAATGATTACTTACTACAGAATTTTGTTGTAGTAATAGTAAAGCTGTTATGTCATTATAAGCTATGGTTAATGTACGAAATACAATTTACTTAGTGAAATTTCGTTGGTACAAATAAATGTAATTTATTTTATGAAATTTTAATAGAATTAGTAACCGTTAGCAAAGGTAATTAACGGTTACTAATTCTATTGGAATTTCATAACATAAATTAAATTTATTTGGATAAATGTAATTCTATTAAGTAAATTATATTTCGTACATTAACCATAGCTTATAATAACATAACAGCTTTACTACAACAAAACTCTGTAGCAAGTACTCATTATTAATCACTGCAGTGAAATTTCATTAAAATGGACGCTACATTTTTCAATGTCAGTTTTTTATTGATTTATACTGTTTTTTGATAGATTTGGAAATTAGGAAACTCAATTTATTTCCATTCAATTTATGGGTGACGTTTTTCAATATACATATAGTAGAATGGAGTTTGCCTAAATATCGCACATGAAGGTAATTTTGCGAACGTTCAATCTGTCTGTAACATCAAATTTGCATCCACAAATTTTTATGTTTCTGAAACATTTGATTTAAATGCGTATATTTTCCGAAACATTTTAACTTTAAAGTGTTTAACATTTTATATGCCCTGTTGTTTGTTGGATTTTTACTGATGCTATCTGTCCTACCTATTGTCACCTGACAAATTAAGAACAAGAAGACTTCATTTGACCACCTGTACAATTTGACAATCTACAAATTACGTAGCTGCTTGATAACTTATATTGATGCTTAAGCTTGAAAACCAGCTAATTTGAGTTATACGAAAGATCTGGAATAAAATTAAAATTTCATATTCCCAAAGAAGTTTGTTATTTTCCAATGAAAGTTGCAAAAATAGCTAAGAATTCTAAAGAAAAATAACTGTTAAGAATTATCAACTAAACCAATTTTTATTTGGGTTAGAGCTCGTTTTTTATATTTGTTTTTTACTAATTAAAGATTTTGATTACGTACGCTTTTGAAAATGAACCCGAATAGGGTTAGGAAGCTAAAGCTTTAATTAGTAAAAAAAGAAATAAAACAGAACCCTAAACCAAATAAAAATTTGTGTAATTGATAAATATATTGGCTCATACAAATAAAAATCTAAGTTAAGAATTATGTTTACTGGAAGAAATTGGAGTTTTACAAAATCAAATTTAGTAAATTTAAATTTACCAAATTTATCGTTTAGTAATTGACATAAACTATATAATTTATAAAGGCTAAACGAGAATTTAATTTGCTCACCTGAGCAATGAGCATAACATGAGTTCCAAATGACCATAGGATTCATATAACCTGAGTCTCGTTTGCATTACATATTTAATCCAAATAAACATGGCGTACACATATGTATCTGGGTTAATGGCTAGAACAGTTGGGAAAAAAGTTCAACCCCAATCCTCTACAAACTTTATTTTTCATATTATAACTTTTAATGAATTTGTACTTAATGGCCCTACACGATACGGTTGATAGTGCAACAAGTCGTTTGACTTCAGTTGGTTTGACCGATAGAAAGAAAGTTGTATCGCGTGTGAGGCTTTCGTACAACCTGCAGCGATCTTATCGTTTGGAGCATGCTAAAAATCTTTTGTACATCATAACGTAAATCCAGACAGCTTTGATCGATTGTGTTTATTCATCAACTTGTTGAAATTATTTAGTGAAACCTTTTAGCAAAATCACACATACTTCAAGTTGTAAAACAGATCGTACGGCCAATTGGATAAGCAAATCAAAACCGTATGTGAGTAAAACTGTCTAAGAATTGTCTATCCAATTATCAGTACCACTTCTTGTACAACTTGTAAGACGGTCAATCGTACCATGCATATGGGCCGTTTAAGGCACATCAAATTAGTCAAAATGGTGTTTTCTTGTTTCAGGTTACTTGCGGTCAAAGCTTTGAGTTTAGGTATATTCTTATACTAATAAAACAGATAAAACGGGTTTTGATTTTTGAATTTAGCATAATTAAATACGTTATTAATATATTCGTTGGACAACATATTATTTACAATTAGCAAAATTATAGTTCATTATTATAGATTTATTTGAACAACGTCTTTATTTAAGTAGGTACGAAACTACGTTATATTCTCATTCAGACATAAGCAAGACCTGTGTGTTAACAGAAAACCACTTTCGTTATTTACCTAAATTCAAAATAATGATACATGTTTGCATTAATGATAAATAATAAATCTAAAAACAAAATAATTTAATTTAAAATATTTAATTAACGAATTTTAATTCATTACATTTTCCACTTCCAAAGATGTTTCTGTTTGAGTAACTGTTTTTCGTTTTTCATACAAATTTATTTCAATGAATTATCATTCCACTAACGATAAATTAGTACATTGAACAACAAAAGAATTAAAACTGAAATATTTTAATAATTAATTTAAACAGGTTAAATTAACACAATTTCTTTAAACACTATTTTTGTTGTTTAATAAACTTAATGATATTTTGTTAAATTAAAGAAAATCACTATTATAATAATGATATTTCATTTTATGTACGTAAAAAAATTGTTAAAATTTAACGGAAAATCTTTCGTTCGTATTACCGGATTTTTTTTCTCAGTGTAAATTTGTTCCTTTAAAAATGATACTACGATATGTTCTCAAAATTTCTTGGCTCCTAAATCTGTAATAAGGAAATGATCAAAAAATTTAGTCGCTCAGTCTTAGCTTGTGTTAACCACTATCTCATTACAAACAACGTTCTTGTGTCCCAAGCCAGAACTTTTCAACTTTATTCCTGTCAGTTTTTTCAGTAGTACCTATTTCAAAGATTTCCTCCTCCAGGCGTTGGTAGATATTTCTCAGTTCTTCAACATGTGTTTGATTTAGTAGAATATTTGTGTACCTGTATATTTATATTCGAGTGAATCATACACGAAAGTGTGAAAGGCAGCTTTTCCTACCGACCAACACAGTTTCTAAAGTTTTTACTAAACGTTGTAGTCTCGTATTAGCGGTTTTGCCTTTTCGCTGATCAACCATAGCTCTTCTTCGTCTTAATCAGGAAAGAAGAAAGACTTTACAGTTTTTATTATCCCCAACATAGATAAAATCATAGATTCGAGAGATTATACCGATTGGAAAATGCTTGAAAAATTGCGTTTGGTTTTCGGCTGCTGCTTACAGAATTTAGTTACTACTGCACCCAAAAAGTAAAACCAGTTTTCTGCCCACAATTCTGGCCTGTTCTTACAAATAGCTTCACGCAAAAGACGCATTTCACTCAAATACGACTGTTTGTTGACGGTTTGGCCGGGTGGAAAAAATTTTGAATGGACAGCACCACGATAATCGATGAAAACTGTCAACATGACCTTGGTTTGGCTTCACCTTTTGCATGATATTCACTGAATCGGTCGGTGGATTCCGGGTCGTACAAAACCAAGCGTACTAATGAATATTTTGACATACAATTTGTCATAGATGTCTATCTAGACCTAGAATGTTAAGGCGGGTTTTGAGTTTCAGTCGTTCGTTCGTTATTTCGTTCTGAAATTTTTTTTAATCCAATCAAAGGAACACGAACCGAAAATAACGTCATTTTCAAGGAATACGATTGATTAAAAAAAAATTCAGAACGAAAGAATGAACGAACGAATGCAACTTAAAACCCGCCTTTAAATTCGTACATTTATTTCACGATACGAAGATCAGAACTGACTACTTGAAAATAATTAGTAGAAAATTTACTGGCCTGCTACACATTTTTGAGTGACCTGTCAAAAAATTACCAAACATTATGTTGGCCCGAAAAGTTTGTGAGTCCAAAAAATCAAAAAAAAAAAAAAAAAAAATGCGCCCGTCTAGATGTCTGTAAGGTACCCAGTAGCTATGATATCTTCAGAACGGTTTGCCCGTTTGAAATTTTAACTTCGCTGATACATTTTTATAGTCAAGGTAGAGAATTCAAAAGCTTTCGGAAGCTAGGGTTGAGTTGGGTTCCATTTACAGGTTCAGTTGAAGATGACTTTTAGTTGTGGTGGGGTTAGGATAGAGTTTGGTGGTTACATTAGACAGAGCTTGAGTTGAGTTTATGTAGGCATATATTTTAAGGTCCATGTTGATTCGGGATTGAGTAGAGCGTTTCCGTGATGATTTTAAGATTGAGTTGGGCGTTTAGCTGGAAATTGCGTTTTTGGTTGAGTTTTTGTTAAGAACGGGATTCAGCTGAGGATTTATTCAGCGGTTAAACTAGGAATTAGTTTACCCTGAGTCCAAGTACGCTTGTAGATTTCGAACCGTGTTTGGGATGAGTTTAAGGTTAGATTGAGGATTAAGTTGAGATCAAGTTATAGGATTGAATAAGGTTTGAGTTGAAGTTGATTTTAATTTAAGTCAGGGGTTTGGTTGGGAAGTAAGTTGCTATCGAGTTAAAGGTTAAGCGGGAGATTTGAGTTCATCTGAGGGATTACGTTGGCCGTTGAATGTGCAGTTGAGTAGAGGGTTGAGATTTAGTTCGAGCGAAATTGAGTATAAGTTGAGTTGGGATTGAGTTAGATCGTTTGGCGATTAATTTAGTGATTGCGCTTGGGTTTGCATTGCATTTGAGTTGGAGGTTCAGTTATAAATTGGGTGACGGTTGAGCTGAAGATTGAGTTAAGAGGTTTAGTCAGGGACTGCTTTAGGATTTGAGTTAATATGCAGGGCCAGAGTTCTGTTCACATCGTGAGGCTTCATTACTTTATTTTTTACAAATAATAAGACATCCTTTAAGTAGCTTATGTCGCTACCTTTACAGGTTCGATTATGTTTAAGATGGTTTTGATTGCATAAATGCGGGTTGTCACACGCAAAATCAAAGCTATTATCTTTTAATTTAGAGGTGATTGTACTTGCTCTTGAGTAGATCTTGCCAAGTTCTTGGCTGATCTTGCCCATATTATCGATTATTTTTAACAAAGAGGGATTGGCTTGATTTAGTAAAACGAGTCTAGGAAAATTTTCGTGTTTATTCGCACTATGTCAAGTGTAATTAATCGTCTTACGTTTACAATTTAAACCGCATAATCGAACTAATTCGAATTTGTTTTGAAACGATTTTCCAACTTAGGCGTGCAAATTATCGATAAAATAGTAAATTTGAAGTATAGGAAATGCAAAAATAGTTTAAATTCAATTATCGATAATTTTAAAGTTTTAATTAATGACCTTATGTTGAAACTATGACCACTGAAAAAAATCGTTTTTATCGATTTTATCGGGAAGAATACGCTTTAATTAACGATAAATAAAAAACCAGATTTCGGTCGACTTATCGGTTAATCGACTGCCGAAATTTCAATTGGCCAATATTGGGCATACCTCTGAACTCATAATATCAAATTGTATACGAGTAGATGATGAGTAGAAATTGTATACGATTCGTAAATGTTTCTCTAATTGAAAATTTAAGAAATACAAATTGTTTAAGACTAACTTCGTGAATTTACAACGAAACCATGGTATTTTTATTGCAGACGTATTGCCGAATCGTTTGCGTAGGTTCTCAGTAGGAGAACTAAAAAAAAATTGAATATCGTCAATTACAGCGCCATCTATCATGAACCGAAAAAAATGTTTCAGTCAAATCTTACGTATTTTTAGCAGTAGAATTCGAATCTGCAATAAAAAATAGGGGTTCCTATCTTAGTTTCAAAGTTCCCCCCCCCCCCCGCCCCACCTACAAGGAGGGGGGAAAGGGTTCTAATTTTAACACTACTGTATTTCCCCCGCGGAATAATTAAATTTTGATCTTTACCATTTTTTTCGTAGAGTGCTTATTTTCCGAGATATTTCAGTGTATCAGGTTAAAAAAATCACCCGGTATATGATGTTAGAACTAGATATACATTTTATGTCTGAAATTGATGTTATGTCTGAATTTCAAGCCAGAATATGAAAGGTTGTCACAATTAGATAAATCTGTCAAGAAGCCTTCAGTATGCCGTAAATCATATCAAAATTCGATATGTTATGTCAGAATTCGATGTCACAAATCAAATTTTATTTGTCACGTCGATATTTTAACTTTTTCCGTATTCGAATGTGTCGGTTAAAATTCGACATATCTTATCAGAATTCGAAAAGTCTTATCAGAATTTGATATATCATCTCATGATTTCAGTATTCGAGATGTCACATCGGAATTGGATATATCATCCCAGAATTTAGCCCAATTTATTGAATTTTGGTACGGTATATCGAATTCTGACATAACATCTGGAATTTTGGGATGATTTATCGAATTCTGAAGTCTTGATGTGATATATGTATTAAAGAATTCCATATCTCATGTCAGAATTCGATAAATTTCTTCGATATTCATACCCATATTCGATAAAACATATCATAATTCGATAAGTCGTGGCAGATTTTAGCAGAAAATGCATTTTTTTATGCAAAATTGTATCTACAAAATGTTAGTTTACAAAAAAACGTGTTTGCGTACCTGCGATACGTAATATTGCTTTTCTCTGCGTTTAGAAAAGGGCTTTAATTTTGGGACAATGGAGGTGCTCTTCGAGGCCCTAAAATAGCTTATTTAGCTGCGAGAAATATCGCAAATAAAATTCTAGCCTAAACGATGCATTAGGTTTAATGAGAAAAATAGGAAACCGTTGATATTATCGGGTCGTGTGTGGATTAATTGAAATGAAACGCCCGATTTGTTTATGAATTTTAAGAAATGGAATTTTATTTGTAACACTTTCTAATTCACTGAGATTTACACAAATTGATTTATTTATTTAGTATTCGTCACCACTGTTTATCGCGCACGAGCTTAGATACTTTTTAAATATCAGAAAATAAGAAAAATGTGAAAAATACAAGCGGTTTGTATTTTTACTTTTATCGATTTTTTAGATGTGTCAATATGGCTACCGCACGGTTTCGTAGACGAACAAAATCTGTGTCTATAATTAATTTTCTTCGTTTTATTTTTGTTATGTCATGTTTGGTCGCTACGTTGGTATGCATGCGATTGATAGGTGCGTCCTGTTTGTTTTGAATGTGTTCGCATGAGAATATTGTGGCGTTGAGTGAATGTAAGAATTGAGTGAAAGGATTGAGTGAATGAATGTATATAAATGTGAATAATTTCAATTATTTATGGCCAATTATGTATCAGGTACTAAATCGCAGTATGAGTGAGTAGAAAAATAAATTTTGTGTAAAACTGGGAATTTACAGAGTTTAAAGAATTTTAAAGAATGAAATTTAAAGGATTCATTGTTTTTATAAAATTTGCAGAATTCAAAGAATTTAGAGAAATTAAAAAAATAGAAAAACATTTTAAATAGCAAAATTTATAAAACTCTGTCAGTTAAAACAATTTATAGAATTATAGAATCTACAAAATATTAAGAATTCAACAGTTCATAAAATTTATTGAATCTATAAAGTTTTATAAATTATTTTGTAAGCTTAGTGAATTTTTCACCTACTGCAACCGGAAAGCGCATGTCTGGGGACTCCTATAACAACGAATAAAGTTCAAAGGTTTTATTGATATCCTCACTTGAAATGATGCAAAATAAGTCTGGCCAAAAATAGACTTCGGGCACACCAGAACATTACAAGAGACAGAACACGCCACACTGCCTTTTTGGAGAGAATGCAAGAAGGCTAAAGCTGTTTGGACGAGGAGGAGGAAGGATCTGTGGTTCACTTCTTCTGCTTGCGCCCGGCATTAGCACGTATAAGTACTAACTAGCAGCAAAAATACTTAGGTAAGCTCAAGATGGAGAACCTGGGGATCTCGAAAACAATAAACTGCGCGATATTCTACGCTACCGGAATTGCTTTAAATTATTCCAGTAAGGGTGAACACATTATTTGCCATTATAACTAACTTAGCGTAACCTAAAATTTATAGAATTTACCGAATTTATTCGATTTATAGAATTCAAAGAATTTATTGAATTTGTGAAATTTATAAAATTTTTAAAAATATAAAAATTTATTGAATTTAAAGAAATTATGGAAGTTTTAAAATTAGTCAAATTTGCGTTTGTAGAATTTATACAACCCATTGAATCTATAAAATATAAAGAATATTTCAAATTTCTAGAATTTATCGCATTTACATTTTAAAGAACTAAATAATTTATGAGATTTGCAGAATTAAAAAAACTTACTGAATTTTAAAACATTATTCATAGAATTTATGGAATTATTCGTAGAATTTATAAAATTTATAGGAATTAATTACTGAATTGTCAAACTTAGAGAATTTATCAAATTTAGAAAATCTATTGGACTTTCAAGATTTATAAAATTTACGGAATTTTTAAGAAATAAAGAATTTATGAGATTTGTAGAATTTAAGCACGTACCGTAGTTTTAAACTTTATTCATATAATTTATAGAACTTATGAAACGTAGTGGATTTATAGAATTTGATAAAATTTGTAGAATTTATAAAATTCATAAAATTTAACAATTTAGTGGATTTATCAAATTTATCAAATTTACGGCATTTATAGGATTTATAGAATTTAAAAAATTTATTGGATTTTTAAATTTCATAGAATTTATAGAATTTACTGTAGGATAAATATAATTTATAGTGTTTAGAGAATTTTTATAATTAAAAATTTATTTAGTTATTATAAATTCTAAAAACTTTATAAATTCTATAAAATTTTTAATTCTGAAAATTAGTATCGTTCATACTTATGTTATGAGCATTAATAAAAAATTTTTTTTCTTTTTTGTAAAATTTTAATTTTTAATCGGAGAATATTAAAAAAAACAATTTCCGAATCGAGAACATTTAAATTCGAAAATTCCCGAATTACATTTTTGGCCAAAAGTTGGATGCCCTACTTGTTAGTCAATGGAATTAATTTACTTTCAATTCTAATTTGGTTTCATCTGAAATGTGTTTGTTCCATCCTTCTTTTTTGTATGGATCAGCAGCGTGAAAAGTTTACTGAACTTTAAATCTTCCATACTTTTGGCGCCACTAACATATTTTAGCGGCTACTTATAAAGGACAATGTTGGGTTTTTGGGGCATCCTGTCACAAACGAACTTCACCCCTGTTAAGGCAAGTAAAAAAATTGTACTTCTCTTTGAAACCGCAATTGTCAGGCCTACTTTCACGGCTCGAAATTTAAGGCTAATTGGGGCATTTAGATTTTGATCCCGAACATTGTACAATCAAAAAAGAAACTAAACAATCGTTTAACTTGTATAAACAGCACAGCAAGTAAAAATGTATTTAAAAAAATGATGTTTCCATAAATTTTATTGATTTCCAGCATTTTTAGTTAATTGTCCGGGATCCCGGAAAATGTTTTAAAACAGTCGGGAAAGCAACCCTCTACAATACATATGTCTTTTTAACTCTCGGCTGATATTCCAATTTTTTTTTATTTTTGGCTGACATCTAAACTGCATTATCGACTTTTTACTTTCAGTCAAAAACTTTCGGCTAAATTTTTTTTTTTGTTTATGTTTGGTTTATACCAAATAAATTATAATACCTATAAAGGTCTTCGCTGTCAAAAAACGGCGATAGATAGATTAAATCTTAAGATGGCACTAGTAGTTTTTTTTAAATTTTTTTTTTTGTTGTATCGAAACAAAAATATAAACAAAAGCAAAAAACACGAATAAAACTTACAACTAGACATGAATTATAAAAAAAAATAATTTTATTTTTGATTTATTTACCAAAAATTAAAAATTGTTAAAGCTGACATCTTTAGAAGTTATCCCGAACGATGTTTTCACGTATTAAATAATTCTGCATTATCGATAAATCTGCCAATATCATTGACCGCAAGTTTACTATGGAAAAGTGTCATAATGTCCTTTATAGGGTATTATAATTTATTTGGTTTATACATAAGATAATTGCAACCGTATTTAGTCAAGCCGGAAATCAATATATTACACTTGGTCCGTGTATAGAAAACCCTTTCTAATCAAATTTGAAACTGTATACTAATATAATCTATGAAATATCGATTATGTCTGGTATTTCAGAACTTTTGTGATTGGTTATTATTATTTCTACTAACATTATCATTATTGTTGTATGTATGTGTTTTGTAAATCACATTACTTTTCATGATTGATGACACTAAAAGTATATAAATACATACAGAAGCAGAGTAAACAAACAAAAAGTAAAAATCTCGTAATAGGATAAATCAATTTCATAGATTTTTCCCAATAATTCAATCAACATTTTCATTTTTTTCCATTCAGTTTTAATAAAAATGTTTTATAATAAAAAAAGGACTTTTTTATATAAAAATGTAAAAAAAAAAATTCATTTTTTTAATGATATTTTAAACTTTTATTTCTTTTTATATAAATTGAATTTAAACTTAAAAGATAATAAAAAAATTTTTATTCCGATAGTTTTTCGATATTTAATACCAATTTAAAAATTAATAATTAAAAAATGGTTTTAAATACAGTTTGATGTAATTGCTCTGGTAACTGATGACAAATTTTAATGATTTTTGATTTTTATATTCTATTCGTTAAGCAATTTCGACTTATAGATCTGAAATATTTAATGCTCTTGAGATTTAACACGGATGAATTTAAGAGGAGATTTAAAGTTCGTAAATAAATTTGTTTCTTTCAAAAACACCATAGTTTGAGGTCGGGACTTTGGGAATAGCAACAATTTTTCGAACTATCCACGTACCAAGAAACATAGGGGTAGTAATAATAATGTTTAAAAAATGCATAATATACATACATAATTACATACATGTCAATGTACAGAAACATCATCCTAATAAAATTCAATGGAATATTATCCAAACCGGTAGCATTGGCTTTAATTGAGTTGATGGCATGAAATATCGTTAGTGTTTCATTCTGTTTACAATTAAAAGTCTTTAAGTTCTTGCTATTTGATTAGATTGACAAAATGTAGCAATTAATTAATCAGGAGCGAACTCGACCATTTTGTCTTGTTATACATTTCCGAAGTCAAGCATTTCTGGATGCAGAAGCTTGTTCTGATAATTAGATTTTGCAATGGATATTAAATTATCTACCTATAGTTATCACGTGTTATCACACCAACTAGGTCTATTACGCCATATGTCTTAATCAAAATCAACACAAATGATAATATCAGAATACATTGAAAAATAACACGATAGTATCTATGTATATCATAAAGGTCTGAAAAACCAATTCAAATTTCGGAGGTCTGTATGCAGTAACCATTAATATTTTTTGACCTTAGGAAATCTTAGTTCAATTAATAGTTGTTGAATATTAGGCTTCGAAATACTAGAGATGCATTTAGAAAAAATCGTCTATTAGATATACAAATACGAAGAGACTCCTCCATGCCCTTCATAGTTGAAGCTGCCAGAAAAATTAGGTTTTCAAATTTTTGTGATGACATGTTAGTCCTGCTTCAAACATTTATGGATGTTGGATATATTTTCCTATACAAAATCTGAATCGATGTGGCCAAGTAGAACGTTTCATATTCTTTGCACCTTGTCGAACATGGTACAAAGGTACGTTATACTTGATGCTTCTCTTCTTACTCATATACCAAATTCGTTAGGGGTTTCATAACGAGTTCATGTTGAAACAGTTTTACGATTTATCATTAATTCTTATTGGATAGTGGTACATATTTGTCCTCAAGCGATAAACCTGGTAAAGTTTTAAAAATACATCGACATATTTTATTTGTGACATGTATTTAAATCAAAATATTAGTCCAAAAATGGCGAACTGAGCTTCACTTGAATCCTGATGAAATAATTTTGACAGTATTAGCGGGTTTGATTTGACGTGAAACCTGTTCATTATACCATTTGTATTATATTCATATAAAAAGTAAAACATAAATTTTCCTCGGGCCACAAGGACCAAAGTTATTGAAATCCTGCCAAAAAATTTCTTTATTAAAGCCCCTTTTCTCGACGTTTTGAAAATGCCTCAGTCTCAAAAATTTGGATGTTTATACCAACGGCTTCTTGAGAACGGCTGGTAAAGGTGGAGAACTGAAAACATTTTGGAGAAATCATATATGTACGTCAAGGGTTCGGGTACCTGCCGTACGAATTGAAATAAAACCATGAGGTATTACCATGTGGTTTTCGATCCACGTTGATCAATTTTTTATACATGTTGGTTTGAGGATTGCGTTAGGTGTTGAATTGGGAGTCTATTCACTTGGGAATTTATTTGAGGTGAGTTAATTCCAAATTCAATGTCCAACTCAATATTCAAACCAGCATAATATAAAAAAATCGTACATATTTATAAAACCAGGTATTTTAGGTGAATTCTTATGGCAAGTACTCCACCCTCTTGACGTACAGTCTCCAAAAGCTTTTCAAATCTCCGCCATGACCATAGGAACAGATTGGCGAAAAAAATTTCAAATCGGGTAAGCCGTTCTCGAGATACTGGGTACTGATATCCAGGCATCCAGACATCTAGAGAGACGGACGGACATTTTTTTTGTTGTTGCTTTTTCAGACTTAGGGATTTTCAAAACGTCGAGAAAAGTGGCTTTGGACCAACCAAATGTTTCGTCATTTCTGACTGGATTTCAATACTTGGTCTTTTTGGACCGAAGTAAAACTACCACAAAAATAATATTTTGTTTGTCTACGAATTCTAAACAAATTTTCTACATTGCCTATGTATTGTCTACATAGACAATCTCCGATGCACGACACTGATTTGGAAGCTCAGATTAGTTGTAAAAACCTTGATTAGTGCTTTACTTTATTATTTACTCTTGTGGTTACCCAAAATTAAAGTTTCCCAATTGATCTGTTTTCGGGCTTGAAATTGAGAGAAAGTCCAAAACTAACACGAAACTTTATTTCCATCCTTATATACATTGATAAATCCTTGAAGAGAAGGTTATTGCATATTCAAAAAGCAAATAAAATAATTTTTTAAATACAGCTTTCAAGCAGTTTCTTGTAATTTTCTAAATGCAACTTTTAAAAGCTCTAAAATTAATTGTTTAAAAAATAAATCTCATCACTTGCGTTTTAAACAGTTGTTGCAGCCATAAAGATTTTAGTGTACAATATATAAAATGAAAATCAATAAATAAACAACAAACAATTGTTTTAAAACCATTCCCCTACAATTCTTGTAGGGCTTTATATAAGCTGGATGGGTGGGATTTGAAGTTTCTCGTCGACGTAGAGATAATTAATTTCAATTATGTTTGCCAAACAATAGTGTTGTATTATACAAATAAAATATTATTTAAAAATTTCCACGAAACTACTTGTTATACTTTCCATTACAAAAGTTTCCAATTTCTGTTATTGTCTAATACTCTAGTTTGGTATCATTTTTATCTCCATTGTTTTTGTACTCATTCACATTTTTCCCTAAGCAAAAAAAAAAAAAAAAGTCGTTTCCTTCAGTATCATTGTGAAAAGGAACGAATGTTATAAAAACTCAACTTTAAGTGTGTACCTCAAGTAGCAAATACTATAAAAATAAAAAAATAAAATTTTTTTTTACATTTTTTCTAAGAACGGAAAATTTCAATTAAAATGACAAATAAAAATAATAATTATACAAAATAATGAAATATTATTAATCCGATAAAAATTAAATTCATTCATTAATTAAATTATGTCAAATTGAAAAATACAATTATTTTTTACTTACTTTAAATAATAAATGTGTTGATTGTTTTCGATTTTTTTTAACTTTAATACATTAAATAAACGTTCATTGTACTTGTTTTTAAAACATTTTATTGTTATTGATTTTTATATACATATAGTACATAATATAAATGTATTTTATGTATCTAGTTGTTGTGATTTGTTAAAATAAATATTTTAATACATAATAAATTTATTTATTTGCGCCGCGCAGAGCTTTTTTACGAGAGCATTTCAAAATTGGGAACATTTTTTTTTTACCAAAATTTATTTGTGCTTTAATTGTGTTTACCTATGTACAAACTTTAAACATTTTTTTTACAAAACAACTACAGATATATCGTGTGGCACACTACATTCAAACTTTCCAGCTCACAACTAACTACAAGAGACGGAAATCTTAAAAAGTTTGACTGTGCAGCATCATGTAATTTTTGCCCAAAAAGTTTTTGTTTTTTTCTAATTTTATTAAAAATCGTCGGAATTTTTTTTAACATTGTTATTTCGTGCGTAGTTATACTTTATGTAGCTTTTAGCTTTGTATAGTTTAGATACAATATACTTTTTCAGTAAATTTCTTTTAATTAGATTATTCCTTTGTTCATTGGAAAATTGCTGCTGTAGATGTTTATTTTAAATGCCTCCAAATATGTGTGCACTAAGTTCATTAGCTGTTTTGAACCTTGAAATAGTTTGCTTAAAAGAATTGAACCGGTTGATTTAGGTGCAGATCTGGAAGTGGAATGTTTAGAGATTCCAGCACCTGAATTCCGTTTCTATGACAAATGAGAATGAGAAATGACTTGACGTTTTTCATTTCTTTTTGGAGTAGCCGAAATAAAAAATCAAGTCATTTTCCATTCTCATTTGTCGTAGAACCGAAATTCCGATACTGAAAAAAATATTATTTGTATAGATTATAATGTATTCAACAATGGGCGAGTTTAAGTGCTATGCCGAAAGAGTCCGCTGTCCACCACCCCTTCACCACGTTGATTGCCACTCTTTTGCATGTCCCACTTGGCACATCCAAGAAACAAATACTTCGTTCACATTGCTTATTATATCTAGTACTTTTATAAAGCCTTATATTTTCATCTTTAACAGGAAAAGCACATAATTATCAAATACTTGTGATTTTTTAAGTTACTCCTCACAGTAAAGTCGTACAATCACACGGTTTTGTCATATTAGCTTAGTATTCAGAGCTTTAGAGCTTTTCAAACATAAAAGAAAGCTGACAACCAACAACGATTAAATTATCTTGAGTAATAATTTAAATAATTCGGATTCATAATCAAGAATTTGTTTTAAATATACATTTTTAATAACGCAGTATAAATCGTTGTTGTTGTCAAAAACGTAAATGAGGCATTGTTGTTGTCAAATTGATGAAAATACCAAATTCTTAGAATTCTGGAGGTTAATCTTTACTGTTGCACAATATATGGTTCAGATCACTCTATTTATAAGAGTTGCTTAATTTTTAGAGATTTGTGAGCTTTTCGAGCCTGGGCAAAGTTAAAAACAAACAACAATTAAATTATCTTAAGTATCATTTAAAGGATATTAATCAAACATTTGTTTTAAATATTCAGTTTACATTAAATTTGTAAATAAAGTTGTTATTGTCAAATTAATTAAAATCTTGTGATTTTGTAAGATAATCTTTCTTCTTGTGTCATTATTCACCAAGTTTAGCCTATTTATAATATTTGCTCACTTTTTAGAGCTTTACGAAGTTTTCCAGATTAGATCAAATCTACCACTTTTAAAAATTCGTATTATGATTCAAGAATTTGTTTGACGTATCTATTTTACATCAAATTTTTAACTTAGTATAAAACGTTGTTGTTGTCAAAATCCTAAATGGGACGTTGTTGTTGTTAAATTTATTAAAACTTCAAATTATTGTGATTTTGGAGGTAATTTTCATTGGTTCAATTTGGACTATGCTGAGTTTTCCGAGCTTTAAACGTTTTTTAAGCTTAAAACAAAGCTGAAAACAAACAGCGATTGAATTATTTTAAGTCGATCACTTAAAGATCTAATATTTATCCAAATAATTCAGATTATTATGGTTGTTAAAATTTCAGTTACTTAGAATTTCGGAGGTATTCATTGTTGTATCACATTTGATTCATTTTAGTCTATTTATCAGAGTTGCTTAGTTTTTGGAGCCTTATAAGCTGTTTAAGCTCAGATAAAGCTAAAAACAAACCACATTAAAATTTTTATCTTAAGTATTAGATAAAGGAATTCGGTTTAATATTCAAGATACTGTTTTAGGTATTCATTTTGCACACAGCTATTGTATTTAGCACACAGCTATTGCATACTATAGTGAAACGTATCTAAATATATTCGCCTCACAGAAGTCAAAGGTTTAGCCCCATTTGAATTTTTATATGGGTAGCTCCATATTGTATGTCTGGAATTGAAATCTCCGTAAACTATTACTTTATCAGGTCTGCCCATAGCAAGGCGCAAATAACCTCGCTTCCACAATGAACGAATTATGGCCATCACCAATGCACACAGAAGCGGCTGTGAAATGCTCTTGAACAAACAGCTTGGGATTTTAGTGCTTAATTTTATTTTGAATCAGAATGGCCGTACCCAGCATCCTCTTCAAGTTTGTATCAATTCTATATACACTCTTCCCCCCTAAGATATGATGTGCCAAAATTAGTCTCATTGAGACAGAGAATAACTAGATGATTAATAATTATAAACTCCAGGCTCCAATAAACCTTCGTTTAGAAAACGGGCAGACAAAATTCAAATGCATATTCGAGATTTGGCGATAAATTCACCCATTACATTACTAAACTCCTTAGACCAAAAAATTTGGTTTAACCAAACAAAATGCTACAAAAATTGTTTTAAAACCATAATTAACACGATTACTGTTATATCTCTATTTTATATCATGTATTTTATTTAAACAATTTCGATGTGATCAGATGGACCGTACTCTTCATTCTGCTCATCTTATCACTTCATGTATATCGATCGATTTTCTTATTATCAATACATCTATATTTAATACCAGATTTGATAATTTAGTTACGTACAGTAAAACCCTTTCAATGCTATTGTATCACATTACAAACAGTCTATATGTTTCCGGCAAATACGAGTTTGTGCAATCTGGCGGAAAACTTTTGAGTGTGTTGGCATACTTTACAGTTACTGACATATACTTCGATATCTTTGTTCAATCCTACCCACCAAACGAACGACCTAGCCAACATCTTCATTGTAATCATTCCTGTATGCGAATCATGCAGAATTTTTAAAATGTCCATTTTGAATTTATCTGGTATTACCAATCGAGATCCAAAATATATACAACCATTATCGCACGAAAGATCATTTCGTATCGCGTAATACTGTTTAATTTTACTATTAATATTGCAAGGCCATCCATTCATAAGATAATCGTAAATTTCATTTAAAGTTGGATCTTGATTTGTACCCTTCGCTACATCTTTTATTGTAATTGGAAAAGTTTCTGAAAAATTAAAAAAAATGTATAGAAACATTTTCAACCCCAGTGTTTTCAGATAACGGTAGCCTTGAGAGTGCATCTGCATTGTTTATTTGGGACCCCTTCCTAAATTTTAGCTCATAATCTTACATACTTAGGAATATTGACCACCTGTTAATTCGACTCGCTCCTAGAACTGGTAACGATTTTTTGTTACAGAAAATTTCTTCTATCGCTAAAGCTTCCCTATGGAGTTGCGAATAATTTTGTTCGGCTGCGCCTAGTGTTGAAAAAGCAAAAAATACCGGTTGTTTTTTATCATTAATTACATGCGCGAGAACTGCCCCCACTCCATAAGTGCTTGCATCACAAATAATTACAATATCTTAGTAGCTCACTCTGTTTTGAAAAAATTTGCACTTATTATTACTAACTTTAACATTATGGTTATTTAGACTCTCCAGCACCAAATATAAATTTTCCCTACATTCCACGGTATGTTCACCGCCCACCAGAATATCATCTAAATAACAATTTACTTTTCGAATTTCTAATAAAATTTGGTCCATAATTCCTTAAAATATAGCTGGCGCTGTCGAAATGCCAAATGGTAAACGCCTGAATCGGACTAATCCTAGATGAGTTAATTGTTTTTTGAATTTTCTGATACTGCTAATTGCTGATAAGCTCCTTCTAAATCTATTACACAAAACACTTTACAATTTGCCAATGAAACAAGTATATCAATACCCGCGGAATTGGATAGTGGTCGCATTGTAAAAATTTATTAACGGTACGTTTGAAATCACCGCAAATTCTTAATCGTCCATCGGATTTAGGTACAACGACTATAATTGGGGTAGCCCACTCACTGTAACAAATCGAATTAATTATTTTGTCCTTCTCTAATTGTTTTATAGATTGCCCAACTTTATCGCGCAACTTGTATGGCACCGAATATGCTTTGTGGAATATAGGATTATAATTTTCTTTTAAGTGTAGTTCTGCGGTAAATCCGCTGATTGAATTAGGTGATTTTTCAAACACGTTTTTTAATAACCTTAAAATTTCGTGATTTTCTTGGGGTGTATTAATAGTATGAACATCTTTATTTACCTTATTTTCCGAATTTAAAAAATATTGCTTCCATAAAGGGAACATCCGCCCCAGGCAGTCACGACCCAAAATTGGTTTAAAAAACTCGCTATTTAAAACCGTCAACATAAAATGGAATTTTGAATCACCGTTTACTACGTCGACAGAAATTCTACCACACACTTTAATCTTCATACCTGACACTTGTAACAAAATCCCCCAAAAGGGATTTTGTTAAACAGAACATAGCAATAGAGGTCTGGTTGCGGTATTGCACTGGCTGAAGCTCGCCGCTAGGCGTGGGGGTTACCAGACATATTACTATGCTTGAAAACCGCATAGAGATAAAACGAAGGGGACAAGAAAATTATTCTACTGTGCCACGACCACAGTGGTAGATAATCATAAAATGGGTTTGCGTTCAGCAAGGACGCCGGTGCCACTCCGGCGACCCTGCTCAAGGCCTAGGTCAGCATAAGGCCGCCCATCCTCACGCGATCACACAACACTATTAACGACACATGACTATCGGAAATTAACGAAAAAAAACAAAATGAAACCAGAAAATTCTATATAACAAAAAATCTGTAATTAGTGATTGAAAATCCAACAAAAACGGTAAATGAAATGGAAAAGAAAAAAAAGGAAATGAACAAAATTGAACCAAAAACGTTATCAAAAAAAAAATAAAAGAAACGTGGTGCAAATCGATTTGGGGTGTCGCATATGACGCCACCCGGAACCTGTAAACCGCGAAAATGTATAAAATTGAAATAAATTGAAATAAATGTAATAGAAATATAATAATGAAAGACAAAAAAAAAACCATCAAATTTGGTTCACACAAGATTATATAACTTAAAAATACACGCGGTGTAAATGGTACTTATTATATATTTTTGCACCATACACCTTACCTGAATACATATTTTGCCCCGTCCGAACACAAAACAGCTACCAGCGCCGACGCAGGATCCCTCGCACGAACCCCACTCCGATTGGCGGAGTTGCTGCCACAAACCCAATTCAACCAACGTGGAAACTTGACCAAGTGACCAAATTTATTACTATTATATAATATCTCTTAAGATATACAAATATAGATAGAAATCTCGTTTTCACTTTTTCCAAACTAGTAGCCACGGAATGTACTAAACTTTTTCCCTTTTTTAACTTTTTTTATTATCACCACAAGAAGAGATCCCAAGATTGACAATATAATAGGGGCAAATGTTAATATCAATAAAACTCATAGTTTTAAGTTCGCCATATTTTTTTTTCTTCTTAACAATTTAGTTTATTGCATTTTTTTCTTTTTACTTTTAATTTATAACATTATTGTCATTATTTTGTAACTTATAATACAATATAATTTTTT
This sequence comes from Tipula helvola, assembly GCA_963556165.1. NCBI lineage: Eukaryota > Metazoa > Arthropoda > Insecta > Diptera > Tipulidae > Tipula > Tipula helvola. Next base: position 32,388,785 of record OY744483.1, on the reverse strand, counting down.
TTTTTTTTTTTTATTGCAACAATAATCATAAGTCGCACGTCTTCTATGACAAAAAAAAAAACCCAAAAAAAAAATTTACATATGTCCATTCGGCACTTAAGACGCTTTTTTATTTCACAAGAAAAATAAATCTGTATTGCTTTAAATTATAAAATATAGTTTATACAAAATTTTCTTTTTATAGAATCAAATAATAATTGTTCACAGCACCAAATACTTAATTTATCTTTTATTTTCACTACAAAAACAATTTTTAATTTCTAATTTACAAAATTTTTGTGTTCTCATATATTATTATCGAGCAACACATTCACCAAAAAAAAACCCAAACTTGATTTTTATTTTTTTTTTTTATATTTTTTTTTTTTCGAAAAAAACACGAACTTATTATTTTCATATCCAAAACTAGACTATCATTAATAAAAAAAAAACATCCGCCATTTTAATGGAATTTGTATAGTGTTTTTTTTTTCAAAATTTTCAAGAAAATTGCATCTTATCAAATACAACATAACAGTCACTATCTACCAAACTTTAATGGTTCTTTTTTTTTTCTCAAAATTTTTTTTTTAATCACACAAAAATTTTTACAACTAATTTTTCTGATTATATATAAAAAAAATGTCTTAAAACTAACAACAAAAAAAAATTCTTATTAAATTACTGTCCAAACTTGACGCCTCTTCACCATTCAAAATTCAAAACTAGACTAAAAAAAAATAAAATAAACCCGACGTGTACCAAAAAATTTTATCCCCACCCAAAAAATTATTTACCAAAGAAAAAAAAATATACCATGACCCGACCGATAGATTTCGGGTGGCGTATATACATACAACCGCACCCAAAAATCGACTCGCACACACCAATACTATTTAATTTAATCACTGGAACATTCCATTTACATGGAAAATCCACGCGCTAACCAAAACAAAACAGATGAAGCAACACACCAACCACTACACGTCATTACATACCATCAAAACAAAAAATGATAAAACGAATCGAGTAACCGACCAAAATACGGAGAAGTATAAAATGCTAAATGGTACACTCTACCAAAAAAAAAATATATTTTCTATTACAAATTAAGCCAAAGAAAGAATGACGTGTAGTGGAAGAGATTTTAAGCAGCGCAGTGGATAAACATGCAACCTTGTTGGGATTTCCAACCGTAATTACAGATTTAGATTAAATAGAACATAACAACCACAAGCGGTTGTTACAGCGTGGGGACGACTCACACCCGAGAAAAGATCTCAAAGCCAGGCATAAAGTAAGAGGGAAAGGAAAAAATTCACTAATAATTGGTTATAACCGAATATCCTTAGCATGATAAACGCCCAAAGGTTTTCCATCAAGATTTCTGATATTATAAGAGACTGTTCCGATTTTATCAGTGATAAAAGCAGGAATAAACTTAGCAGCTAACTTTGCAGAAAATCTATCCGGAGCACTACTTTGTGCGAAGGATCGGACAAACACAGGTTGATCAGGCAGGAAATTCCTATTGGTACTTCGTAAATTATACCGAATGGCGGATTTCTCATGTGCAACCTTCAGGTAATGAGTTATTTGATCACGAATAAGATTTAATCTATTAGACTTGGACAACACATGTATTTCGTTATCATCCTGAGGAGATAAAAGTTTACGTAAAGCATAATCTGAACCGTTTAATGACATGTGTTGACCAAAGACCAAATAGTGAGGAGAAAAATTCGTGACGTCGTGTTTAACATTTCGCAATGCCGCAGTGATTTCAGAAAGATGGCAATCCCATTCATTATGTGCATGATCATCAAGATAAGACCGAATACTAGACAGTAACGTCCGATTAACTCTCTCAGAAGCGTTGCTTTGAGGAGAGTAAATAGGAGTACGTATATGATCAACATTATATTTTTTCAAGAGATCTTTAAATAAGTTAGATATGAATTGTTTACCATTATCAGAAGTAATCACTGCAGGCACAGAGAAAAGTAAAAACACCTCATTTTCCAAAAAGCTACACAGAGAAGAGGCGGAAGCTTCACGCAATGGTTTGACTAGAACAAACTTTGAATAATGATCCAACACGATAGCGATACAGGTATTACCTCGTTTGGAGCGAGGATAAGGTCCAAGGAAATCAACGAACAATTTTTCAAAAGGTCTAGTAGACTCAGTTTGAGAACCCATCAAAGGTTGAGTGCTAAAATTTACAGGCTTATTCATCTTGCATTGTACACAATTAGAGATGAAAAGTTTGATTTGTTTAGTCATACCAAACCAGAAAAATTGCCGTTGAAGTCGTTCTACAGTTTTTTTAATACCCATATGAGCAGAAGTAGGAGAAGAATGAGCCAGTTCAATTAAGTTTGCAGTCAAGGACAACGGAACTACTAACTTCCATTCAGACAAATCAGTGGACGTATAACGAGAAGCGTAGGAAGGTAAGATCAAGAGTTTATTATCACGAATTTTGAAGTTGTGATCGCAATCTTTTAATAGTTGTACTCGATTGATCTGTTGTACATATTCATCGTCCTGAAAAGCTGAAGAGTTAAGATCAATATGTAGAACCGAATTGTCACTTGAAGAATTTAAACTAGACACATTTTCTTGTATAACAGGAGAATCACAAAGTAAGGAGGAATCATCATTCAAAGTAGTTTCAACAGGAGGAAAAGGTTGATCGTTACTTACATCGTCTGTGGGCTCACTATAAAAAGCTCTAGAAAGGGCATCAGGTACAACATTCACCGTTCCTTTACGATATCCGATATCAAATTTGTACGCTTGCAGTTTTAAACTCCAGCGGGCGAGTCTACCAGATAGATCTTTTTGGGACATCAACCAGCGGAGACTAGCGTGATCAGTATAAATCGTGAACGGGTATCCCTCGATATAGGGCCGAAATTTTTGGACGCTAAGTACTGCTGCGTAGCACTCCAACTCAGTTACAGAATAATTCCTCTGAGCGGCATTAAGTTTGTGCGAAAAGAATTCAATGGGGTGTTCAGCGCCATCAGGATCAAGCTGAAAAAGTACACTACCCACGCCAACAGCACTGGCGTCGCATTGGATAAAGAAAGGGCGCCCATAGTCAGGGTTAGCTAAAACAGGAGCAGACGATAAAGATAATTTAAGAGCTTGGAAGGATTCCTCAGCGTGAAGATTCCATTTAGACTTAGATTTTTTCCCTGTCAGATCAGTTAGTGGAGCAGCTAAAGACGCGAAGTTTTTAATAAAACGCCTATACCACCCACATAAACCCAAGAAACTACGTATTTGTTTAGTTGTTTTTGGTCGAGGAAATTCTCTAATTGCCTTACATTTTTCTGGGTTGGTGCGAAGGCAACCATCACCCACTAAATAACCCAGGTATTTAACCTCCTTCAAAACAAACTGACTCTTTTCTAAATTTATGGTTAAACCAGCCTTTACTAGCAACGAAGCCACAACTTCCAAAAGTTCCAAGTGTTCATCAAAAGTGGACGAAGTAACCAATAAATCATCAAGGTAGACGAATACTTTGTCGTGCAGTTGATAAGGAATCACCCGATGCATAAGGCGACACAGTGTTTGGGGAGCGTTGCACAACCCAAAGGGCATGACCTTGAAGTGGTACAAGGGACGACCAGGGACAGTAAACGCCGTCTTATCTCGGGATTGCGGGTCAAGAGGGATCTGCCAAAAGGCATCTTTTAGATCAATAGTTGATATATAGCGAGTTTGATCCAAACGACCCAACAATCCGTTGACAAGTGGAAGCGGATACGCATCCCTGACCGTCACCTTGTTCACCTCACGGGCATCCAAACACAAGCGTACTTGGCCATTAGCCTTATGCACCATGGTGACAGGAGAACACCATGAACTGTGGCTTTCTTCAATCACATCCAGTGATAACATCCTATCTAGCTCATCATACATTAGTTTTTGCTTAGCAGGAGAAACAGAGTAAAAACGTTGCTTAACAGGCTTGGATTCACCAACATCAATCTCATGAGAGATTAATGTAGTTCGTCCAAGACCCATTTTAGCACTTGACGGAAATTTTTTAACTATTGTAGAGAGCTTTAAGTTATCATCTGGAGAGAGAGAATGGAATTTAGGAGAACAAGATATTTCTGCGGAGTCCGATAATTCACTCAACGCAGGTAATTGCAAAGTAATGCCGAATTTATTCCAAAAGTCAATCCCTAAATAAAGAGATTGCTTTAGAGAAGGTACTAAAAAGAATCGCATGTAATGAGATTGGGAGTTAAAGCTAACCTGAACATTTATATACCCAATGACGTTCTGAGATTGACCACTCGCAGTCTGAATAGAAGTAGGAAAATTATGAATATGAAGATTATTGTCCGCCAACAACTTTTCAGAACCACAACCCAACACACTTACACTCGCTCCACTATCTAATAGACCTCGGTATGGAACATCATTGACAAGAATATCAGCATAAGGCCGTTTATCGCTTGTCTCAGAACCGAGTACTGAAGAAACAACAAAGGATCGCAAAATCCGACGTTGCTCCCAGTATTTTTTTGAGCGAAGTAACTGAGCTGAGATGAGTTTCCCAAAAGTGTTGGGGAGAGACGGAACGGAATCAGAAAAATTAGAACTATTGTTAAATGAAGAAGTTGAAGGAATGGAGTGTTCCAATTTGGAAAAGGAATTTACTCGACATTCAGGTGGAGAAACAGGCAAGCAAGAGTCCGATACCATTAGGTCGGAACCAGCTGAACCAGATCCAGAAGAGATTGCGGAGTCAAAGGACTCAACGCGAACTTTCACTGGTTCGACTGATTCTTCCCATCTGGCATCAGTCTCTTCCGAAACTCTGGGTCGGTATTGCTGACTGCATCTACTTTGGTAATTATTGTTGGGGTTGAGATGGTCTGTGGTTCCTGGCTCCCCGATCTCCATGAACCACTGGTCTGGTTTCCCGCACAACGAACACAATTTGTTGAGATGGTGCCTTTGAGACCACAACGATAGCAAAAGGCACCCAAGTGAGGACGAGGACAGTCTTGAAAACCATGCCCTATATCAGAACAATTATAGCAAATGTAATTACGGCCAGATCTAGAGGTATTGGTTACATTGGGTGTAGTTGAAGTAGAAGAGGGTTTAAAAGACTTAGAGTTTGTAATGGTCGTTCCCATTGGAGCACGATAAGAATGACTTGGACTAATCGCAGAAATATGTTGCACAGATTCGGACGTCGGAACAAAAACACCAGATGGAACGCGATATGCGGTTCCTGACGTATCTGCGGATAAAACTGACGGATTAGAAATTGGAACGACTGGTTCTGAATCATACATTCTCTCAACACCGAGTTCATTGATACTACGACGAGGGTGCATCGAGTAATCAGGTGGAGAACGAAAACGTTTTAGCGAATCTTCCCATGAAGTACAACTTTTGATGAGCTCATTGATATGTGAGAAGTGTCGATCAGTAAGTTGATACTGAAGGACAGGCTTCATATTGTTCATCAGTAGTTGTATGAATTCATCGTCGCTGTAAGGGGTATGACACTGCAGGGCCAAATTCCACATGTGATGATAAAACTCCAAGAATGATTCGTTAGGTAACTGTTTGCGAGACTCAACCATACGACGAATTTCGTAGGGAGTACGCCTATCTTTAAATCTCTCTTGGAAGGCAATCGGAGGCTATCCCAAGGTGCTGAAGGATTATACCTGCGGTAGGTCCAGTACCACTGCAGTGCCACATCTTTCAGGACAAGATGCAGATCCAGAAGTACAGAGGAAGGTGATAGATTGTTGGATTTCACTACAGAGTCCAGCTGAAAAAGGAACATGTCCACAGTTATGCCAGAAGGTGAACCTGTGTAGGAAATCCCACAACGAGATAAGGAACGTCTATTGAAATCGGAGTTGAACTGAACAGGTGGATTATGAATTGCTGAAGGCACGGGATTCAAAGTACTATTATGAAGATCTCTAGCATCTGGTGCTGACTGAAAATTAGGACGTTGGGTGGCCTGCTCCGGAGATGAACGCTCTTTAGAGACAGGTTCCAAATGCGAAGACGTTAAACCAAGGAAATCATTTAACTGTTCGAGTCCTCCCTGAGAGGTATGTGCTGGTGGAAAATGAACTTGGGCTGATTTTTGAATATTTTGATTCGCCGCTACGACAGCCGGGTCCATTGGCAAAGAACGACCGCCAGGATATTCGTCAGCAGAACTTTTAACCCCGGATACTACAGGAATGCTATCCCCCGAAGGAATTGGAGCAGTCTGTCTTACTAAAAGCTGATTGGTGAGAAATTGCACTTGTTGCATTAATGATTTTAAAAGTTCGGCTTGGTCACTAGAGTTAACTGCATTATCTGCCGTGGTAATGGTGTTAGAGGTTGAAGGATGCAGTACCGAATTGCTAATCTTACCCGCAGGACTAGGTTGAGATTTACTCACTACTTCTGGAAGAGTCAGTTTTGATTCTACCGGATATACCTCCTGAAATACCAACGCTTGACCTCCATCAATACTTTTAGCAGACTCAACAGATTGATCCAGTAAAGTAGGGTCAGTTATATACTGATCTAACGCCGTGTGCAATTTAATACAAATGTCTAAAATAATTTGAGCCTGCTGTCCATATGTAGGAGACTGAGTAGCTCTCTCCATCCGATCATGTACGTGAAGTAACCGCGACCGCAGACGCTGAGCTGTTCGAACCTGATCTTCTACGTCTAGATTTTCAATACCAATAAAGGTTTGTTGGAGACTCTGCACTTTGGTTTGACAAGTGAGGATTTCCTCATTGGGTTTCTTTTTAGCTCGATTGTGCATCTCGATCGGTTTGTCCTGAGTGCCATCCCGCTCTGCGGCCAACGCCTTCCTTAATTCATTCACCGCTTCCTCAGTATTGGGTTGGATAGATCGAAGCAAAAATTCTACTTCAATCTCATCAGCCTTAAGATGTGAAATATCCATTTTAACACGCAACAACGGATTTAACGAGAAAGAAAAATGACTTAATCAAAATTGAATTTAAACGTGATTTAAACTTAACGAGAATTAATTCTCAACGAATGTAAACTAACAATATTTAAATTAAAAAAAAATCCAACTTATATTTACTGAATAGAAGAACTGAATAAATTATAGTTATAATTAAAGTTACCTAAACCAAAAGTTATTAAATTTTAACGTTAACTGAATAATAAATGAAGACCAGCGATACTGGCAATTTCAACCAAAAAAAAAAAAAATCAAACAAATTATTTAATTGTAGAGATTACTAAAAAAAATAAATTTTCCCAACCAAAAAAAATTAAATATAACAATATTTGGATATATATATATATATATGAAAAACAAAATAGAATTAATTAATTTAAAGCAGAAAAAAAAATTTTAAATTATTAATTAATTATTTAAAGAAATTTATTGAAAACATACATGGAAGCACCAATCTCAAATTAGACTCACTATGACCAAGTAGATATCCACAAGCCGGGCTGTTTGAGGAGCTGCGAGCACAAATTACTATCCACTGGACCACTCGCGTCAATACTGAACTAGCGCTCAACTCAAAACCTTTTTCTCATCCGTACTCGCCAGTCTATCCCAAGGTAATGTGTTGGAATCTAAAGTGTTGCTTAATACCTCAATATAATTTAAAGGACAAAAAGAATTTATGTTTACTGAGTTTACTATTGAAATGAATATGAATAAAAAGAATTATAAAAGAAAATAGAGTGAATTTATATATATATAATATATATGTATATATATATATATATACACCTAAAATTACGGTAAAATTAATTTAAATAAAATGAAACCGATTCCCGATCAAAAAAAATTATCGAATAATAAAATTTTTTTTTAACTATATTGAATGAGTAATTTAATAATTTCAAAAAAAAAAAACTTAACCAAAACCGAAAAAAAATTAAAGTAAATAATTTAATAAAGTAATGAAATTACGGAATTCATTCGCAAGCAAATATAAACCCAAAACAAAAACAAAAAAAAAAAATCAAAATACCGAAATAGAATTACTACAATATAAAAAATGAACTAACCAAAATTATTAACAGTATTTTAGCTGCTCCATTAACCAACTGAAAAACAACCAATAATCAAAAACAAAATTTCACAAAAATGAAAAAGCAAAAGGAAAAATAAGTAAAATGTATTACTTGTATCAAAAAAATAACAAAAAATATGATCACGTGAGAGATGATCACGACCCCATGCTGAGCCAGACATGAACGCTATAATAATAAAAAAAAATAAAAATTACCACTGTGGTCCCAGTAGTTTAATTAGAATTGAACAAAAAAATTTGAAAAATAAAATTTTACCTGAAAGTAGAAATTGACTAAAGATGTGCCAATGAGTACTGCGATCACGAACTGTCCAATCAACACCACATTGGTGGAAACAACAAGTTCGCGATCCCAACACCCATAACACATGGAACCAACATGACGAGCGATCCAGCAAGATCAAATAACCAAAGGTTAGAACATGCTGTGATCCCTCCCCATGAAGGTAGTCGGACTGAAATAGAAAATTACGTTAATTAAAAGGTACGAAGACTCTAAAAATTTAATAAGACTAAACTCAGAACGAAAGAAGAATGAGCTTAACCACAATCAATGCCACATGGCAGAAATGGTAAGCCCATTCATCAGACGAGCTGAGAATAGGGATCAACATTCTCATCTGCATGCAATCAAACAGCTTACGCAGGTTGCAATGCAGATTTGAATGTTGATCGGGCAGAAAACGTTGATGTGAGCACCCGTGCAAGCTCAAACAACGCAAGCGTTGGACTTTGCATGTGGTACTCACAACAAGTAAGCTGAAAAAAATTGTGAAACCTGAAAAGACGAAACTCAAAAAATTAGCGGAAAATTTGGGCGCCACTGTAACAAAATCCCCCAAAAGGGATTTTGTTAAACAGAACATAGCAATAGAGGTCTGGTTGCGGTATTGCACTGGCTGAAGCTCGCCGCTAGGCGTGGGGGTTACCAGACATATTACTATGCTTGAAAACCGCATAGAGATAAAACGAAGGGGACAAGAAAATTATTCTACTGTGCCACGACCACAGTGGTAGATAATCATAAAATGGGTTTGCGTTCAGCAAGGACGCCGGTGCCACTCCGGCGACCCTGCTCAAGGCCTAGGTCAGCATAAGGCCGCCCATCCTCACGCGATCACACAACACTATTAACGACACATGACTATCGGAAATTAACGAAAAAAAACAAAATGAAACCAGAAAATTCTATATAACAAAAAATCTGTAATTAGTGATTGAAAATCCAACAAAAACGGTAAATGAAATGGAAAAGAAAAAAAAGGAAATGAACAAAATTGAACCAAAAACGTTATCAAAAAAAAAATAAAAGAAACGTGGTGCAAATCGATTTGGGGTGTCGCATATGACGCCACCCGGAACCTGTAAACCGCGAAAATGTATAAAATTGAAATAAATTGAAATAAATGTAATAGAAATATAATAATGAAAGACAAAAAAAAAACCATCAAATTTGGTTCACACAAGATTATATAACTTAAAAATACACGCGGTGTAAATGGTACTTATTATATATTTTTGCACCATACACCTTACCTGAATACATATTTTGCCCCGTCCGAACACAAAACAGCTACCAGCGCCGACGCAGGATCCCTCGCACGAACCCCACTCCGATTGGCGGAGTTGCTGCCACAAACCCAATTCAACCAACGTGGAAACTTGACCAAGTGACCAAATTTATTACTATTATATAATATCTCTTAAGATATACAAATATAGATAGAAATCTCGTTTTCACTTTTTCCAAACTAGTAGCCAAGGAATGTACTAAACTTTTTCCCTTTTTTAACTTTTTTTATTATCACCACAAGAAGAGATCCCAAGATTGACAATATAATAGGGGCAAATGTTAATATCAATAAAACTCATAGTTTTAAGTTCGCCATATTTTTTTTTCTTCTTAACAATTTAGTTTATTGCATTTTTTTCTTTTTACTTTTAATTTATAACATTATTGTCATTATTTTGTAACTTATAATACAATATAATTTTTTTTTTTTTTTTTTATTGCAACAATAATCATAAGTCGCACGTCTTCTATGACAAAAAAAAAAACCCAAAAAAAAAATTTACATATGTCCATTCGGCACTTAAGACGCTTTTTTATTTCACAAGAAAAATAAATCTGTATTGCTTTAAATTATAAAATATAGTTTATACAAAATTTTCTTTTTATAGAATCAAATAATAATTGTTCACAGCACCAAATACTTAATTTATCTTTTATTTTCACTACAAAAACAATTTTTAATTTCTAATTTACAAAATTTTTGTGTTCTCATATATTATTATCGAGCAACACATTCACCAAAAAAAAACCCAAACTTGATTTTTATTTTTTTTTTTTATATTTTTTTTTTTTCGAAAAAAACACGAACTTATTATTTTCATATCCAAAACTAGACTATCATTAATAAAAAAAAAACATCCGCCATTTTAATGGAATTTGTATAGTGTTTTTTTTTTCAAAATTTTCAAGAAAATTGCATCTTATCAAATACAACATAACAGTCACTATCTACCAAACTTTAATGGTTCTTTTTTTTTTCTCAAAATTTTTTTTTTAATCACACAAAAATTTTTACAACTAATTTTTCTGATTATATATAAAAAAAATGTCTTAAAACTAACAACAAAAAAAAATTCTTATTAAATTACTGTCCAAACTTGACGCCTCTTCACCATTCAAAATTCAAAACTAGACTAAAAAAAAATAAAATAAACCCGACGTGTACCAAAAAATTTTATCCCCACCCAAAAAATTATTTACCAAAGAAAAAAAAATATACCATGACCCGACCGATAGATTTCGGGTGGCGTATATACATACAACCGCACCCAAAAATCGACTCGCACACACCAATACTATTTAATTTAATCACTGGAACATTCCATTTACATGGAAAATCCACGCGCTAACCAAAACAAAACAGATGAAGCAACACACCAACCACTACACGTCATTACATACCATCAAAACAAAAAATGATAAAACGAATCGAGTAACCGACCAAAATACGGAGAAGTATAAAATGCTAAATGGTACACTCTACCAAAAAAAAAATATATTTTCTATTACAAATTAAGCCAAAGAAAGAATGACGTGTAGTGGAAGAGATTTTAAGCAGCGCAGTGGATAAACATGCAACCTTGTTGGGATTTCCAACCGTAATTACAGATTTAGATTAAATAGAACATAACAACCACAAGCGGTTGTTACACACTACCTGCAAGTAAAATTCAGTAATTTTAATTAACTCAACATTTGAAAAATAATTATTACAAGTTTGTACACTTATTACGGATAAACAAGCTCCCGTATCTAACTCCATTTGTAATTCTACATCATTAACCTGCACGTTTAAAACTAAACTTATATTACCTAATTTTAAATTATTTATATTAATAACACCTTCACCCTCTTCCCTGTAGCTGCCATCTTCAATATTATGGATGCCATCATTTCTTTTTGGATTATTACGGACCTTTTAACTGACCTTGATTGTTCCTGACACCTTTCGACGAATTCTGAACCACCCGTTTGTAATTATTGCTCGATGAATTTTGTTCGGTTCTTTTTTTAAAACAATCTCTTGCTGCGTGTCCCGCTTTCCGACAGTATGCACAATTCCAAAATTTTGCAGGACATTTATCAACTTCATCTCGTACACTTTGAAACGAATCTACTATATGAAATTGTTTGTAAGAGCTTCTATTTAAGCCGTGAACTGAATTATTCATATCGCTGTTAAGTATAATTTTTTGTTGTACCCTTGAACTTTTCCAATTGATTGCTATTTCAACTGCTTTTTCAAATGTTAATGTGCATGCTTCTGTTAATAACCTTTGTTGAATGTTTTGGTTTAGTTTGAAATCCTCCGCATTTCTAATTGCCGAAAAATTACGACCAACATAACAATTTAAAATATCAGACAAAAATTTAGATAAATTATACAAAGATGAACCCACGTAGCTCACAATTGGTATCAACGGATTACCGTCTTTATGTATCTTTGGAAGACCGTACATTCTCGGAGTTGTACCATTGTAGCTACGTAGATCCTTACCAATCGATTTAGTTATTTTGCCTAAACGTTCCTAAGAAGAAATAATTAAATTTGAATTCGTCTGTATCGTCGCGAGACCAACTTTACTAATTCTTATGGTTTTCCTATATACGTCACATACGTGTTATCGTCTGACAAGAGCAATTCCATTTTTCCAACGTATGCTATTTTTGACATAAGAACCGTAACATTACCCTTATCAGCCTTTACCACATATATTTGGATTATTGGCTAGAAATACTTTAGCTTTTTTGGCTTGTTGAGTTTGTTGTAGTTCATTACTTCCTAAAAAAGTCCGAGACATATTGTTAGTCTTGAAATTTGTTAAAATGTTTACTATTCTATTCCGAATAGCAGTCTGATCAGTCTCGTCTAATTTAGATTCACTTTCCAAATCAGCTACAATCATGGGATATGGAACAATATCTTTTCTGAATGGTAAACAAAATTTATTACCTAACTTTAGAATTTCTGCCACATCACTCGGAATTTCTAACCTTGTTAAATTTATAATCGAGTTATTGCCACAATTTCCAAAATTGTTAACCACCCGGTTGCCAATTTCGTTCTCCTCCATGTTCAATATAGTTGCTTCTCTTTCAGATGTTGTAGATATTTCAAGGCCGATTAATTGGTTAAATTCCCTTAACTGTTTTGTTTTCGTTTCTTGAAAAATTGCTTTATATCGAATTTTAGAATTTTGAAAAAAATCCCTCCTAATATTAGCCGGGAAAACACTTTTAATTTTATTTGATAGTTCCAAAATTTATTTATTGAGCCGGTTTATGAGTCCAAAAATTTCTCTAATTTCAACAGTGATGATTGAAAATATGAATTTTCCTTCTATCGATCGAAAGTGGTTATCATTAATTTTGTAAACATTATTTAAATGTCTATTGTTTGGAAAGACGTGACATTTTCTGCATCTTAACAAAAATATTTTTTTGTCAAGTGTTTTGGCTAACGCTAATTGCTTCCTTAAGATATTTTTCAATAGTTGCACATTTTTATAACCAAATTCCCTTATTAATTGTTTGAAGTTATATTTTTTTGTTTGGTTTCCATTTTCACCAACTGGACATATTAGTTTATATCATATTTTATTTAGCTTTATTTAATATTAAAACAAATTTACTTGGAATATAGCTTATTTTTTTATTAATGTTTTGGTCAGGCCACTACCTAAATTATAATACATGGCTTCCATTATCATATAAGAATAATTCAGTATTTTTGTAGGCTGAAAAGATTTTAAAATTATCACATGAATGTTTTCATTCGGATAATTTTTCAAAATTAACAAATGTGTTATTAAAAAATGGTTATCCAAGAAATACAATACGCCGAAACATAGGGAAGCCTATTGACAAAAATAATCGCTTGGAAACTCCATTCAATTCACAGGATTGAGAGGTGGAAAATACTAGGAAAATCTTTATATCGATTCCATACATAAAACTTCTTTTTGAAAAAATTAAATCAACTCTTCGAAATTTTGAGATGAAAGTAGTGAGTAGACCAGTAAAAAGTTTAGATAAGTTTTTGTTTACTGTTAGAAGTTACAAGATGAAATTCCTTTAGAACTACAATCAAATTTGGTGTATATAAACTAAATTGCTCATGTAGAAAGGAATACGTTGGACAGACAAAACAGTACTTAAAGAAGCGTGTTTACCAACATGATCATGACTCAATTTTCAACTTCCAAAATTCACATAGTGCAATAACAAACCATTTACGGGACAGTGGCCATGTATTATCTTTAGAGAATGCTACAATTTGGGAGAAAGAAAGTAATTTGGAAAAGCGTTTTTTTTTGGAAAATATTTACATTATGAAAATGCGGGGTCCAAATTTGTTAAATGTCCAGGAAATTTCCAAATTCTTGTTAAATTATTACGACAATGTTATTCTAAATTAATTTACACTTTTGACCAACCAGTTTTTTCAAATCAAGTAGTATGTACATTTGTAAGGGCTTGTTGTTTTATTTGTAATTAAAAAAAAAAATTTGAAACGTCGACAATAAATTAATAATAAATAAGCATTGGTATATTGCTAAATATAAATAAATTTGTTATAATATTAAAAAAGCTATTACTTTTAATCTTTCGCTCATCCTCCTCATTGACATCCTGATTTTAATTTTCCGAACAAAGGCTGGTAACTTGCGAATTGAATCTTCTCTTTTTTCTTTATAATTTTACATATAAAATCAAATTTCTTTAACATTTACCTTATGCAAAACTACATCGATCGATTTGTGGGATTAAGGGCTTTCAATAAAAATGGAAATGTATCAACATTTGATTTTTAAAATCAGAAAAAATATGCCCAAATAAAATTCAATGTATTGGAATTCTATCAGGCAACTCCAGAAAAATCTAATGGTCAAGGAGCAATGGGGAGTTTTTTGAGCTTTTAAGTTGCTCTACAATCTTCAGAAAATTTAAGATAACTAATTGAACAAAATATACAGTCGGCAGAGATATACGTTGTGACATGTGTTCAAATCAACATCTTATCTGTGCTATGATTGGCTTTTCATTAAAGCACGTAATTTTATTTTGTCCTCAACATCTTTACCGTCATTCGTTTCAAAAAAAAGTTATTGAAAATTATCAAAAACGTGAAAACGACAAACGAGTTTTCTGTAATTTATGTTTCTGCTCGCAATAAGGGAGTTAGTTGTATTATAAGTTAGATTGAACTTTGTTGGTCTTGCACAATTTTTTTCGAAATATTTTTAGCACATTTTTAATTTATTTTATCTTTTCTTAAGTTTTAACTATAACATAAAAATTTGTCTACCATCCCCCATTTTTTACTTCAACGGATTCTTCTAATAACTGTGTCGTTAATATTTGTTTATGTTTTGTGTACTTTGGCTTGAAACAATATTTTTAATATTTCGATTTCTCCTTATGGATAAAGTGCGATAAAACAGTTTACGCGATTTTAAACCAAAAAATTTTAATTCAATACTATTCTTGCCGGCTCACAAATTTTACATAGTTACAACTGAATCCACTTTGGGAAAAGCTGTTAAAAAATAAATCATTCCGTTATATTGCATTGGATGCAATCGCCTAAAGGCCGACGAGATTAGACTCCGAACTCACACAAATATTTTCAAATACAGTTAGTCACTTTCAAAGTTGGTCGATGAGAAATTCCTTAAATATGTTTCAGTTTCTACAAAAAAATGCAAAAATCAGACAACATGATAATATTTTAGGTTTATTTATTAGATTAATAAAACCGACAATATAGTTATTTATACATATATTTTAACAACGAAAATTAAAATAAAAAATAGTTAACAGAAATACTACTAATAATTCAATCACTTTCATAGTTGGTCGATAATAAGGTACAAATAATAATTTAGTTCAATTTAAATAAATTTAAAAAAATTAATACTTAGTTGGATTTCCTTTACATTTAATAATACATTCTAAACGATTTTGCATTGAACTAATCAATTTTTGTGTATAGCTAGGCCCAATTTTATTCCATTCTTCCTCTATTATTTGTTAAATATCTGATTTGCTGGACATTCCTTTTTCGAACCCTTAATTTCAAATAATTCCACAAGTTTTCGATTGGGTTAATGTGGGGGATATTATGGAGGTGCCTGAATAACTTTGGGGCAATTGTTGCGCTGTATGTTTCGGGTCATTATCTTGGTAAAACTTATATGTTCTGTGAATACCTAATTTTTCAGCACTTTGTTTGAGGTTATTTTTTAGAAGGTTGAGATATTGCTCCTTATTCATTGTACCTTCGATAAATTCTAAATTACCTACATCTACTGTATGGGGTGTATGGCCCTCATATCATCACAGAACCGCCGCCGTGTTTTATGGTAGAATTTAAATTTTTTATATTGAGCTCCTCATTCGCTTTTATCCATACCCTAACCCGGCCATCGCTACCAAAATATATTAATTTTGGTCTCGTCTGCAAAAATAACATCTTTCCAGAAATCTTCCCCTTATTAATATGCTCTTTAGCGAATATAACTCTTTTTTCTTATTTACATCACTTATGTATGGTTTTTTTCTGGCTGCTCGACCATGATAACCATTTGCGCGGAGAGTTCTTCTAACGGTTTCAGGATTAACACTCTTCTCAAATTTCTCGAGAACCATAGATGCTAATTTTGGCGCACTTAATTTGGGCTGTAACTTAATCTGATTTACCATCCAACGCTTTTCTCGCGGGTTAAGTTGTTGTTCTCGAGGCTTTGGCGGTATAAAATCAATGCGATCTTCATTTTTAAATCGACGAATTATATTTTCTACTGTACTTTTACACATATTTAATATGTCTGCAATTTGTTGATGTGATTTTCCGTTAGCATGATGAAAAACAACTAACTGTCTCATATCAAAAGTAGTACGCTTTCCTTTGTTGTACAATTTGGAAAAATATTGATGAATTTACAGAATTATTCTCTATTAGGGCCTTATTGGAGAACGGCTAAAAACAGACTACTATTTAAAACAAAATAAAACTACTGTTATTTCAGTTAAAATTACGTAAATGTGTGTGTATAAACGTATCGGCCAACAATGAAAGTGATGTAAATAAATGAAGGAAATTGTTGAAGAGCTGCGAAGTTCTATTTGTGTGTATTTGTTACGGTACTCCTCTTGCATATGTGTTACGGATAAATTAAACAAACAGAAATGGGTCGCAGAATTCAAAAATAATTTTTTTAAATGTAATATTTTTCACAAATAAATTCGATTTTTGCGTCGACCAACTTTGAAAGTGACTAACTGTATATCGTGTCCTGAAAATCTGAAGTTTAGTTAAAATTCATTAATTATGAATTTTCTAAATTAAAAACTGTTAGTTGCAAAAAAATAAATTTGCACAACACGAGTAAAAGATGTCACCACAGCAATTTTTTTTTTTTTGATAATAAGTTGAATTTTGACAGCCACCAAATGTTCATAGTAGAATTGATTTGCTGTAGTAGTACTTTGCTTCGAAAATTGTTGCTTTTACATACTTTGTTAAGAACTGATGGTAAGGAAAATTTTTTTAGTACACATCTAGTAGTATACATTTCTATTTATTTTCCAAAAATTCATTGTTTTGAAGATTGTAAAGGAGGAGAAGATATACAATTACCGTCAATTCTAGTAGTACAACGCAGTTCGTCCAAGTCAGAGTCATATCAGTGAATAATTCTTCATCGATTAATGTACCACCAGTATACAACATTAAATAATACAACAAGTGGCCAGTAGTCAGCGGTGTACCACGCAGAAAAATGCAGTCACCGGTCATTGGAGCACCAGTCTAGCAGTGGTACACTGGCTAATTGGTACTAATATAAAGAGTTACATACCAGTAGTATGCTAGCCTCTGTAAATAATATTAAGCGTTATATACCGGTGGTCACAAGCCGCTTGTGGTATTATTTAGTTTATTGTACCGGTGGTGCCCTGGCAAATGGTGGTACTGTGGCTGGGAACCTGTTAATTTTACCATTTCTAACATTTGACCTTATAGATACTTTTGTATGGGTAGCATGAGATTTGCTTCGAGAACCGCAGCGGGGCATAAGGCCTTCCAGCACACATTGAGTGTGGACGACTTCAACTCTTTCATTGATAAAGCAATGATGTCAACGTATAATGTTATCAACGTATACAATTCTGTACTAAAAAAGCAGCAAACTTTTCATTTTTCCCTATATTTATCGCGATCTCGAGCAGCAATCTAATGCTGTGTTTCTTATTTTCGATCTAATCGATCTGATCGATCTGAGTACTAAAAATCTGTTTCTTATTTCCGCACAGATCGATCTGATCAATTTTGTTGCTGTTTCTTATTTTTCTTCAGATCAGTTAGATTGATTTTTTCGATTTGCAAAAATATTCCGATTTCGATTCTCGATCAACTTTAAACACAGAAACTGAAGCTTCATAATTCCGAATGCTTTCTCAATGCGATCTCTACTTTTAGCTAAACATCGATTATTACTTTTTTGTTATCGGTTAAATATCCAGTATTTCTTAAAGGTATTAGCAAAAATATTCCATCAATGGATACCAATAAGGTGGATTCCTTATCCAATTTGTTTAGTCACATTGGGCAGATTCCTGTAAATAGGTGACCTACCTGTTCCACACAGATGCATCATATACTATCCCTACCTCGCCTACGTAGCAGTTTATAAACTGTTTGCGGTCATTAAAAATTCCTTGCAACACAACAGAATGAATGGTATTCTTTGGTGCCAATATCTTAAAGTAGTAATAGTAATTGCGTAATTGCCCCAACTATTCAATGATTTAAATAATCATTTAATGTTAATCTGCACAATTATTAAATATATATCTGCCCGCTTGTTTTACTAAGCCGGTTCATTTTTTTGATTTGCCAAATCTGACACCTGTTTCTTATTTCAGATCGATCAGATTGATTTGATTTCAGATTTCAAAATCTGCTCGATCTACGGATTTAAATAAGAAACACAGCATTTCAAATTTCAGGAACTCTGTTGTGTACTACATAAAACCATAGAATTGTTGCTAACTCAACATAATAACATTAAAAATTATGATTAAAGTCAATGAATTTATTTAGTTTCACAGTAAATCTAGCATATTTAATGATTAAATATTCAAATAATTTTAATTGGGCTGAAAAAATCGAAAAAAGTTTATCGCAATCTCGAGCAGCAATCTATAGAAAAACGCTGATTTTAGCATCTTCATCGTTTGGATCGTTTGTTAATTTACTAAACCCAGAACCTACTAGACGGTATTTTGCCACGTCCATCAGGTTAGCAGAGTTTGTTCAAATTTTGAGAAAGTGCGTGAATGATAAATCGCATTTTGAGAAAAGCGTTTACAGAAAATTTCTTCTGTCTAATCCAGGCTTAGTTTTGGAATTTTTCAGCACATTCGGCTTCCTCGGATTGCTAAGAAACAGTTGTTTCCTATTTTGTTATATATTTCGTAATACTATTGCTTTATATTTCGTACATGAACATTTTATTTTTTAACCCTAATCAGCACGGGTCAGTTTATACTTACGTAAACGCGTGCGATGAGTCTCCCGGACTTATAACTAATTTTCAAAGACAAATGAAAATATTTTCTAAATTTAAAGATTATTTAATAATTACTATAACAAAAATAAAATTCAATTTGGCTGAAATTCAATTTTGTCAGATCTGACGAACATTTTGGGGAGAATGCACCATACTTAAACTATTTATATGTTAAAAACCAAATACAAATTTGTGTAGTTTAGAGCTGCCGTGGTTTCCATATTAAATTTAATAATTATTCAGGTTACCAATCACCTTCTTGAAGCCACAAAACCGAAAAATTTGTACCGAAAACAAAAAACTAAAAGTATTTAAAATAATACAATACTTTGTTTAAAACTTTTCAACAAAAATTCAATTATACATATTTACAAAAAATTAACGTTTTCGATGCAAATGAAATATCTGATGAAGATCACCAAGTGATCGAAAACGTCAATTTTTTGTAAATATAATTGAATTTTTGTTGAAAAGTTTTAAACAAAGTATTGTATTATTTTAAATACTTTTAGTTTTTTGTTTTCGGGACAATTTTTTCGGTTTTGTCAAATAATATTTCTACAAAATTTAGCACTGGAGTTGGTTAGCCAAAGTATACAAAGTGCGTTCTGTAAATTGTTGCATTAATCCCTTTACAATACAGTACAATTGTAATGCTGTAGCAAGCCAAATACCAATTTAGAGCAAGACTTGTTTTTAATAAATAGAAAGAGACGCAGGTTTCACAGTGTTGCATACCTATCTTATTAGGCGCAGAAACCTGCGTCTATTCCTATTTGATAAAAACAAGTCTTGCTCTAAATTGGTATTTGGCTTGCTACAGCATTACAATTGTACTGTGGCCATACTCTCATTTATAATAAAGTAAGTATTGGATAGGTTCCATTCTTTTAAGAAGATTCGTGTCACGTGGCCCATTGTGGTTTTCAAAATTTATACCTAGATCTATTTTGTTCTGGTGCAAGTTTCTTCTTTTGAAAACCATAAACATTTCATTCATTAGGTTTTTACGCTTGGGGAAAAAATCGTTTTCATCTTTTGATTTGCCGATCTATTAAAACAAATGAAATCCTATATTCAGCACTATATGTGACACTTGAAACTACCGAATGTGGCGTTGCAATGACTATTGCAGTATGTAGTTAACCGGTCTTGCTGAACTATCGCAAATCTTCTAAATTTTCGTTCAATATTTGTCAGTTTAGATGAAATGTGCTGTAAAGCAATCTTTCTCAAAATTGCTACATCCATTCGTTTATCAATAGTAAATAGATTCGGGTTTGATGAGATTTTTTCGTGAAATGGGATTTTGTACTAAACGAGATTATTGCATTCTGTTTCAGTGTAATGTACGTGTGTAATTTTCTCGTCATGGAATTTGAAACTGAAATAAAAATATTTGTATTTAAATTTTCTGTGATATACATGATTGCGTGCCAAAATGAAGTTTTGTATCGATTTGCTATCAATATTCGTAAATAAACGAAAAACTGTGTATTTTTTGGCGTGTATCAAGAAATATCGATAGTTCATCAATAAAGCTCTAGAACAAGTACTATGAGATTGATTCAGTGAGAAATCGAAATTTATCTCACTAAACCGTAATCTAGATAGAGTAAGCAAATTTCTTAACTACTTCTGGTTCATCAGTATTCTGGATCTTCAAATCGCAAATATTGCCAACCTTTGATTTTATTATTGTTTTTATAGAGTCAATGTTTGTTTTTTTAAAATGGGCTGGTTAGGCTACATTCAGTAAAAAATATAAGTGATATTTCTAGATTTTAAATAATAAATAATAGAATACATAAATCTCAATTTCCATATAAAATTATGTTTCGGTTATTTTTTAGTTAATAAAATTAAAATGAGTCTGCGAGACTTAACCCATGCTGATTAGGGTTAAAGGTTTCAAATACAAATGATCACTCTCAAAAATAATAAACATGAAAAAAATGTCAAGCTTAAATTTCAACCATAATATGACTTTTGAAATATTTATTACCATACCAATAAAATATATTTAATTATTTTATTGTTTCCAACATAAAACGATACAAAAAGCTCACTCGCAAAAAAGCATAAATATTTTGTAAATAAATAAAAACTTGGCAAGGCGCCAATGTGTAGATATAGAACAATGATTTATTGAATGCTATGTGATTAAATTTTCCTACCAATATCGACATACATCAATGCTGGTAGCTTAATAAATTTTTATTTAATATTTTCCAATTAAAAATCTATAACATATCCAGTGTATAAATATACGAATCAACACGCATGACTTCAACTTTCAATAACTAAAATTAATGCACATATCTAAATAGCAAATAAAATTGCATTTCTTGCTATAAATCTATTTTGTATCACCTAAATATAATTTTATAAATGATGTCATAAATAAAAAAATATTAAAATTGTCCACTATCTCTACCAAAAAAAAGTATTTTACATTTTTAATATAATTAATTATTTAATTAGTAGGAATTGTCATGATCCAATAACATATAAATATATTTAATTAATTATTAAATTTTCCTATTTTGTTAAAATTAATTTATTAACTAATTTTAATGTTTATTATAACATATATAAATTTTTATATATAAATATTTTAATTAAATCCTAATTTAGATTTTTTTTTTATTTATATTCTAATATTTTTTTTTTGTAATTTATAATGCTTTTAAACAAATTTTTGATAGTTTTTTTACATATAGCTATAAATATAATATTTATAATTGTAATAATTCATAAATAATATTGTTCATATAAATATTACAGCTCCACAAGATCCACAACAAAGTACAATAACAATATCCGATTCGAAACAAAATTTAAAGGAATCATCATCTCCAATGCAACCACAAAGTACAAATAATCCAAATTTAGGTACAACCATGATGTCATCAGCTAATCATTTAGATATACCACAAAGTAATCCTAATTTATTAAGTCCGGACGTATTAAGTCAAAGAAGGGGTGAGTACTGCAGAAATGGTCAAAGATTTATAGAGGTCAAGAAAATTTGCTCAACTTCCAAATCAATTTAAAACTCAGCTTGCAAATTAATTTGAACGCATACCTCAGCGCACTCACTAAATCAAAAGATAATCCAATCTTTGACTAAATACCAATTAAACCCCAAATCAATCCAATCAACCCTTAACCTAACATCTTAACTATAACTTAACTTAGCTCGAACCAACCCTCAACTTAACGCCACAATCAATGACCAACTCAACGCAACTCAACTGATATCAACTCAACCAAATTACCTTGCACTATTTACTTTTTACTTTTTACTTTTTACTTTTTACTTTTTACTTTTTACTTTTTACTTTTTACTTTTTACTTTTTATTTTTTACTTTTTACTTTTTATTTTTTACTTTTTACTTTTTACTTTTTACTTTTTACTTTTTACTTTTTACTTTTTACTTTTTACTTTTTACTTTTTACTTTTTACTTTTTACTTTTTACTTTTTACTTTTTACTTTTTACTTTTTACTTTTTACTTTTTACTTTTTACTTTTTACTTTTTACTTTTTACTTTTTACTTTTTACTTTTTACTTTTTACTTTTTACTTTTTACTTTTTACTTTTTACTTTTTACTTTTTACTTTTTACTTTTTACTTTTTACTTTTTACTTTTTACTTTTTACTTTTTACTTTTTACTTTTTACTTTTTACTTTTTACTTTTTACTTTTTACTTTTTACTTTTTACTTTTTACTTTTTACTTTTTACTTTTTACTTTTTACTTTTTACATTTTACTTTTTACTTTTTACTTTTTACATTTTACTTTTTGTTTCGGTTTGGTGGTTTCGGATCAACAAGTATTTCAGTTATTCGACCCTCTTGTAACAGAAGTACACATTCCAAAAGCTGTTCAATTGCGTTTATCGTAGAAACAGTTAAGTGAAATAAAACGGACAAACGATTTGGTGGTACCATGTGTACAACTCACTCCCTAAATTAACATGGTTTATGAACTGAAGTCCTAACTTTCAACTCGACCCTCAACTTATTCCAAAAAAAAAAAACCCAAGGCTCAATCCCTCACTCAACCCTCAACTCAACTATCTTGACGTTTAGGCTCCAAGGACTTCTAAATTCTCCGACTTGACCATAGAAACAGATTAGCACACCAAAAATAATCTCAATCGGTCAAGCCGGTGTGGAGATACCAGTGGTACAGACCACCTCCATTCATCAAGACGTACCAACCGACAATTTTTTTTTCTGCTTTTTCGGGGTCATGAACTTTCAAAATGGCGAAAAAAATATTTTAATCATTTTTGACTTTGGTCGAACCGATATTTTGTAAATCAAAGTGTGAAATTTTGTTACACATTTGACCTCGCATATTTTCCCCCACAACGGAAGAAGCAATCATTTATGTTTAACTCGATCGATATTTAAGTCTGCATAAAAACTCGACATGTCTTTTCAAATTTATAGTTGGACGGGAAAAGTAAATTAATTAACTATTTAAAGAGACGAAATGACGCCCAAAATGCAAATCAACTTTTCGAATTTATTTTCATATTTGTGTTGAAATCCATTTCGAATATGCCAACTGTAAATTTTTTGAATTTCAACTTGTAATCATGTTACGAACTCTTATTCCAATCAAATCATTTACAAATTTTTATTCCCTCTCTAATTTCAGGTAGTAGGAGACCATCAATATTGCCAGTGCCCGATATGTTCACATCATCATCATTTAGTTTATCAGGTAATGATGACGGCGATGAGGGTGATGAGAGTGATGATGAGATAGATGATGATGTACCGTGGCGATCACCATCCGAAAAAATAGCGTAAGTTAATTGAAACGCAATTATAGGTTGTTGGGTTTTATATTATATAAATGGTAGGATAAAAATAAAATTTACGGAAAATTGGAAAAGATTTCCTACCTTTTGTTAAAATTAATTTACAAATTTTCCTTTCCCTCTCGTTATTAATATTATAAAAAAAACCGTAAATAAAAAAAATGCTACGTAATTTATACAATAGCACAAGATTGAAAAAGTACACGATTTATTTTTAGAAAAATGTGTGTATTATGACAAAGAAAATTTTCTATCATACCTTTTTCCATTTCAATCCTACATTTTTTGTTATTTTATGTTTTTATTTCAAAAAGCACAGAGTAACGTAAAAAATACTTAACATGTTTGTCGATCACCGTGGATTGTCTGAATAAATAAATCAACCCAGCTTAATTTGATTTGATATTTTTTATAAAATTGAAATGTTCCCCCCCATTTTAACGTGATTTCCTTTTTTTTTTTTTAATTTAGAAAGTGCATGTTGATAAAAGTTTCTAAAATTCTAACATTTAACTCCTCTCCATTAATAAGAAATTTACCCGCCCCGCATTATATATAAATAGAGAAAATGTATATGTCCTAATTAAATTAATGAAGTCATTTCGGCATTCCATAATATAGGTTGTTAAAATATTTAGGTTTTTTCCTGTTTTTGTCCTGACCTCACATAATACTGATTTTGAGAGGACAACGATGATGATGACGACGGCAAGATTTATTCAATTCATTGATTTTTCATCGAGATTATTTGGTATTATATGGAATACACAAAAAGGTTGATTTTGAAGAGGATATATAACGATCGGTTGTCATTATGTATTCATGATGGTAAAATTTTTAATGAACACTAAAGTCTTTATGTGAGTGTATATATGTATATAGAAAATATTACTACTTATGTTTTAGGTATTATAGACTTTGCTGCTAGGATACCCACATTTTACTCGTAGTTATAACTTTTTTTTTTGTGAAGGGTACTGTTAGTAGCAAGCAAAGTAAATTGGATTATTCATGAATAATGTAAATAGCGGAAAGAAGTGAAACATGGTTGATATTATTGTTGAAGCGTCTGACCATTGAATAATTATTGATTTATGATGGAGAGTTAAGTTTTCAAATCTAAAGTGGTTTTAGGTTTTGGTTTCTTTCATGACTATTAATTTTGAATTTACATATAGTAATGATACGCAAATTGTTTTTTCCAAAACTATTAGTTTGATTATTATTTTAACGAAGAAAAGGTAATTATTAAGAGCTTAATATATACTGAGTATAATAACTACATGGTTGCTTCCTACATATAGCAAGTAATCAATGTAGCAATTCAGTTGGTATATCCTGGTGAGATTGCTGAGAATACATTTTTCATAATCATCATCAGACCGAAACTGAAACTCTTGATAATTTTTGATTTGTATTTGAAATAAAAACCGGGAAGCGCCAAAAACAAAATAGATAAGCATACATCCGCTTTAAAAGCACAAAATTCGCACGTAATCAAAATTACAGCATTTGGAGAACGGAGTGTCATCATTGAGCCATATTTTTTCAGAGAAAACGAAACAGTCAATGGAAATCGATATCGGTGGATGTTGGCTCATTATGTCTATCCGCAAATGCGTGAAAAAAGTTTTAACGGTTACTGGTATCAAAAAGGCGGTGCGCCATGCCACACTGAAAATCAAGCAATTCAGTTTCTGCAACGAAAATTCCCTGGGCGTCTGATGTCAAAAAGAGTCGACATTGAATGGCTACCCACATTTCCAGATTTGACCCCTCCGAACTTTTTTGTGGGGTTATTTGAAAAGCAAAGTGTATGCGCTGGCAAGCCTCAGACCATTAATGAGCTAAAGGCAGACATTCGTGCCGAAATCATCGCTATACCGATACCGCCCGAGATGCTTGAAAAGGTAATAAAAAACGCAGCAAAAAGGGCACATTTTGCTTTGGCCAATAAAGGTGGCTACTTAATTGATGTAAAAAAAAAATTAATAAAAATACCTCATAGTACGGGCATACCTCATAGTACGTCGCATTTCTCGAACATTTGGCTTATTAGGCCTGATTTGATGAAAATGGGCCTCTAATGAATTAAGCAATCATATTTTTACATTAAAATCAATGTTAGAGGAACCATTTAGGCCTTAATTAAAAACTCTATTACACACGCATTTTGACATCATAGTCATAGTTCGATAATCAATTGCCTTAAAAAATCTGTGAGTGATGTTTATTGTAGACAAACATGTCGACGTAAAACTACTTTTTCACGTAGTTTTTGAAGAATAATCAATTCGTCCAATAATGCATTATTCTCCTGTGCCCAGTCCAAACAATTCGTAAAATGTTTAATTGCGTCATTAAATTTTATAGATGGTTTATTTACAGACTCCAGAACAAATTCATCGGTGTCGGTGATTTTCTCATCTGTTGAAGTTGGGTTGGGCCCATCTAAATTTGCATCATCTCATCGATCCAATCGATAATTTCTGTTGTTGAAATTTGCTCTTTCCAGCAATTTTTTACGGAGTTTTCGGCAGTACTGTCCCGTTAGCCAACTAACAGTATATTTCAAATGTAAAGCTTTAATGGCAAGACCCACTATGTTATTGCCACAAGCTGCTACGAGATGAGCCGATAAACTTTTTTTGTAATTGGCTTTTATGAGTACGGAGCGTTATCCAATAATAGCAGTATTTTAAAAGAAAGACATACAATATTGAAACATAAAAATGTTGAATACTTTACCTCAGGAGCAAAAGTGCTTTTAAGCCAGGTTTGAAAAAGTATTGAAGTCATCCAATCAGTTTTGTTCCCCCCCCCCATCCCGCCAATTATAAATAATTTCACTTTATGAGTACCTTAGCTTTTAGTGCGCGCAAGAAAATTAATTCTTTCCTTGCTGACTTTACGACCAGTTGCTGTCTTTTCTAAGACACGCACTAATGTTTTATCTGGCAAGAGCTTTCAAAATAAGCCACTCTCATCGGCGTTGTATATTTGGTCAGCGACAAGACCCATATATTTGACTTTATTTTGGAATTTTAATCGTTTGCCTAAGTACTTGGCTTCCTGATTTGATTCTTTCTAAAATAATTGAGAAAAATTGGAAAATAATTAATGCAACTTTTTCTTTTTACCAGTTTCCAATTTATACATTGTCTTAGTTTTTGGAGAATCTGGTTGCAGTTCTCTTAAGGATAGTTGAAGACCACTGGCATTTTTAATTTACAAGTAGCTTTTATTTTATTATTTTATTTCACAATTTCATCTTTATAATACTCATTTGTGATTCATAAAAGAGATTGAGAACGTTATGTCTTACAAAGTTCGGTTAGGTAGGTGCATCAATTCTGAATATCAAGAGCACTCTTGGAACAGAAACCGAACATTCTAAATACCGCCATGATGTGTAATGATTATGGATTAACACCTTATAATGCCTTAAGTCACACTCGTTCATCGCAAAGCAGCACTCTAAATTTATTTTGACAAAAAGGCAGGATTTGATAAATGGAGAAGTACATACTCGTTATGTTTGATTTCTCTGAAAATTGATATTATGTTGTGCAGGATGCATCTCGACATATCTCCTGTTATATAGTGTTAAGTATAAAGAAAATAACGAATTGAAATACAAAGTTTAATTTTTTGTCAAACAGCCTGAATCATGATACTTCTGCCTGTTTATACAGTTCAAAGTCAATTGATTCCAAAAATTAAGGAAAATGTTTAAAAACTTAAAAAAAAATTTACATGACAGATGGTTTAGAGCAACATTTTAAAAACCGATTTCAAATCGCTAATCTTGAGCTTAGAATGTTAAAATAGTTGAATTTTTATCCAATGCTCAATTTCTGGCGGGATAGTTTGGAGAAAATATCTCTATGGCAACTTACATGACAAATTGGATCCGTTATGAATTTCATAAATTTGAAACCATAAAATGATCGAAGCCGCGTCGCTAACCACTATGTGATATTTTGCTTTTTGAAAGATTCAGTTTTTGAAATTTTGCTCCGCCATATTTTGTCCGCGGTACATAAAAAGTCATTATGCATTTCAAAAGTATTCTGGAACGCCCACAATTTGAGCACAACATGGATCACGCTTGCATCTTCAAAACTGCTAATTTGATCAAATTATTGATAGTTTATTTGGGACCGAAATTTTGTAAACTCTTCAAACAAACTCAAAACTTATAAGTTTTGGGATATTCTGAAAATCACCCAATTTTCAAAATTTTTAGGATCGTAAAACTAATTAAATTCTTAATTCCTTAATATTTTTAAAAATTCTGTTCATTTCAAGAATTTTATAAAGTTTGAGATTTTTGTTAAATTTGTTAGTTTCTTGAATAATTTAAAACTGATCCAAAATCAAGGCCTAATTAATTTTTGAAAATTCTAAAAAAAATTCTTGTTTGTTCTGGTGAAGTTCTTGAAATCCGGATAATCTTATTTTATGAAGTTAATATCCTAGTAGTACCTAACCCCTTTTATTTAATTTACATGAACGATTTTTGTATGGTTCAACTACTTTAAGGGCATTTTTGACTAACTTCCCCATATCCCGGAAAGAAGAAATTAGTTTAAATTTGAAAGTTAAGCCATTTTTAAGTTTTAAAATTTTGGCAAAAAGGAAAATTTACATAAATTTTGTCAATAAATACACGTTTTTTAAGTCTAATTTATAATTATTTACAAACAATTACGGCTTATTTATTGACCCACTTTTGATAAAAAAAAAAAAAACTTTTTATTTTTCGCTGATATTTCGGTATTTCATACCATTTTCTAGGCTTTATTAGTCTAATTCAACAACATATAAAAATAAATTAAGTAAATAATAATTTTTAAAAATTATTATTTACTTAATTTATTTTTATATGTTGTTGAATTAGACTAATAAAGCCTAGAAAATGGTATGAAATACCGAAATATCAGCGAAAAATAAAAAGTTTTTTTTTTTTTTATCAAAAGTGGGTCAATAAATAAGCCGTAATTGTTTGTAAATAATTATAAATTTTGTCGTGTAAAGCCTTAAGCGGTAAAATGTCGAAAAATGACAAGGGTCGGGAATTAATGGGACTTAAAGTTTCTTGGTCTGTTGACCATTCGCAACTGAAAATCTACATGAATCGTATTTTATTTGACAATTTACAACAACAATTCCACTATTGAATTCCTTAAGTTGACGGAATTCAATATCCAATTCCTCGTGCAGTTTGCCTATACTTCACGTTGGGTGCGCTAGATCACATTTTTTTTAGTCCTAAAGGTTGGTTGTGTGAAATTTTTTGTTATTTTGAATGTTTTCTTGGCAATTAAAAGTAAAACAATATTTATTAAATACGCTAAATGTAAACGAATTCACATACAAGTATTTTATTTGCGAAAAAAAATTGTATTTCGCCCCAAAAAAATTCAAAATGCTACCAACCTTTAAAAACCAATCGAATTCCAAACATTGAATTCCATGGTCATTTTATTTGACCAAAATTGAATTCTGCAATTTCAATTCCAATTCCTTGCTCAAATAAAATACGACTTAGATGTTATCGATTAGCAAGGAAGCAAGGATTAGGTTGCAATATGTCAGGATTTGCTGTTAGTTGCCCTCAAAGTTACCCAACATGAAAACCACCAACGCATTTATAATGCAAATTTTTTTTTTTTTTTTCCATTTTATTTTATTACGACTGAGACTGCGCTCATATAGCAATTTTTCTTTCAAATACAAATTTTTATATATCTAGTAAAATTCACGTTTGTTGGGGTGTAACCCACTGGTTAGCCCCATAATCAATTAAACCTATTTACTAATTTTAGTTTGGTAAGTTCACTAGGTCAAGTGGCCTCGTTCTTTGGAGTCTTCTTTCAACGACAGGGTTATCTATCATATGGCGAATATAGGGGTTTCCATGTTCCTGGAGCCTTATTTCGTGTTTTGCGGCATGCATTTTTATTTCCTCTTTGATGTATTCCATCCGTAGGTCCCTGTGAAGGTCTTCATTTCTTGCGTACCACGGAGCATTGACGATGCTACGAAGAACCTTGTTTTGAAACGTCTGTATCATTTTGGCGTTTGTTTGCTTGGTACATCCCCAGAGTTGTATACCGTAGGTCCATATCGGCTTCAAAATTTGCCGATATAGCAGCAGCTTATTGTGAATTGTAAGCTCAGAGCCTCTACCTATGAGCCAATACATTTTTCTGAACTTTATGTTAAGTTCTTCTTTTTTCTTTTTGACATGCTCTCTCCACTTAAGCTTGGCATCGAGGGTCATGCCAAGGTATTTAGCTGTGTTTGCATATGGCACGAGTCGCGAGTTAATTTCTATAGGTAGGTGGTAAGCCTTTTGATAAGTAAAGTTAATATGCGTGGATTTTGTCTCATTAAGTTTGATTCGCCAATGCTTTGTCCAGTTACAAACCGCATTGGTCATCCTCTGGAGTTTGCTTGTTGCATCAGCGACATTATTTCCAACTGCCATAATTGCTGTGTCATCTGCAAAGGTGGTTATGGTTCCTTCATTTGTGGTTGGTATGTCCCTTGTATATAGTAAATACAGGATTGGTCCTAAGACACTCCCCTGCGGGACAACGGCAGAGATTTTCTTTAGCTCAGAGTATTCATCCTCATATTTCACTCGAAAGTGTCTATTGGATAAATAAGATCTTAGTATGGCATAGAATTGTCTCGGTAGATCTCTATGCAGCTTGTATTCCAGACCACTGTGCCAGACTTTATCGAATGCTTGCGCGACGTCCAGGAATATGCTTGAGCATACTTTTTTACGTTCTAACGTTCTTTCAATTATGTTGGTGATTCTATGGACCTGTTCAATTGTAGAATGCTTTTCTCTGAATCCAAATTGATGTGGAGGAATTAGTTGTCGGTCCTCAATTATTGGTTTAAGTCTCTTTAGTAATAATTTTTCAAAGAGTTTTGACATGATTGGCAGCAGAGAAATTGGCCTGTATGATTTTTTATCGTTAGGTGGTTTATCAGGTTTTGGTATCATGATTACTTCTGCTACTTTCCATTGATTCGGAACATATTTTAACCGAAAGCTCGCATTGATTATGTGTAGTAGCTTACGAAATCCTTTGTTAGGTAGAGCTTTGATAATTTGGCAAGTAATCAAATCATACCCTGGGGCTTTTTTAACATTCATGTTACTTTTCACTTCTTCTTTTAATTCTTTGAGAGTTACTGGCCGTATTTCAAACTCATCCAGCTTGTGAATAGATATTATATTTTCATTGGCAGTTTGTCTTGGTAGTAGTTGGAAGGTTTCCTAGAGATACTCCGCAAATAGATCAGCCTTCTCTTTGTGGCCTCTTGCCCAGGTTCCATCATCCTTTTTAAGTGGAGGCACTTGCATTTTGGGTCTTTTGAGTCCCTTCGTCGCCTTCCACAGTGAGTAATCAGAATTTTTTTCATCAGTTAGGCTAACTAGATATCTGTTGATTGATTCATTTTTAACTTCTTTAAGAAGGGATTTGAGGCTGTTACATAAATTGTTAAGAATTGTTTTGTTCTCCGGTGTTCGATTAATTTGCCAGGTTTTACGAGCTCGTCGTTTTTCTCTTACCAACTCTCTAACTTCCATTGGGTAGGATATGTTAAGCGTCTTCTTATTTTGTAAAATGGGAGTGCTTGCCAATGCAGCATAGTGAATTATTTCATTGAGTTGCTCCAATTCGTCTTCCAACTGTCGAGAATTTCTTATCGGTACCTGGAGATTGATTTTGTCCTCCATTATTTCACGAAAGAGATCCCAGTTTGTTTTTGAATTTGTTAATCTGGGTGCACTTTCCCTTTGAATTACAGTTTCACTGACTGTCATGATAACCGGTGAGTGATCCGATACTAGAGAATTGCTGTTTTCAATGTGAATATAGTTCTGAGATATACCTCTTGCTACATAAAAGTCGATTAGGTCCGGTATCTTAGCTTCGTCACTGGGCCAGTATGTTGGGGAACCACCAGAGTAAAATTCACATTTTGATGTCTGGGCTGCTTGAAACAATTCTTAACCCTTTGACGTCGTAAGTCTAGATCCCCAATAGGTGTTTTTTGCATTAAAGTCTCCTCCAATAATAAAATCACGTCCTAACGATTTAAATAGTTTAATGTAGTCCTCCCTTTTCAAGTTATGCCGGGGAGGACAGTATATTGCGGAGACAGTAAGCTGTCTGTGTTTAATGTGAATCCTAACAGTGGTGACTTGCATTGTTTCTTCTTCGATTTCTGTTTCTACATGGTGCTTTATATTTTCTTTTATTAGTAATGCTGAACCACCTCTTGCTCTTTCTGCTGGATGAATGGAATGATATAAGTTATAACCCCGGATTTTAACAAACGAAGATTTAACAAAATGGCTTTCGGATATTAGAAAAATGTCGATTTTTTCTGTATTTAAAAATATTTCTATTTCTGGAATATGTTGCTTAAGTCCATTCGCATTCCAGATTGCTATTCTGAAAGTTGTGTTCTTACTTAACATTTTTTATCGGATTGCGTTGTGGGAGTTGCATTTTCTTCAGTTGATCAAATATCATGTTGTTCAGGTTACTTTGGTCATCTAGCCGCTTTGTAATAGCTTCGATGCTGTTCATAATGTTTTCCATAATTCGATTATTTTCAGAGCCCATATATTTGGTTGAACCCGAGCCTTTCACTACCTGAGCAAATGTTCTTCTTTCAATTATTTAACATGAACGATTTTTGTGTGGTTCAACTATTTTATGGTCATTTTTGAGTAACTTTCCCATATACCGGAAATAGGGTTTGCCTACTCCCGGGAATTCTCGGGATTCGGGACGCGAATATGCCTCAATGCAGTTTATTGAGCAGTCGTGAAATTAGATTTTGAATTCCCGGGAAATATTCATATAATTCCCCAACATTCCCAGGAAACGGGAATACTTTTAATTTTCTAAATTCCCGGGAATTCCATTCCGTGAATTCAAGGGACGCAAGCCCTCACCGGAAAGAAGAAATTAGTTAAAATTTGAAAGTTGAGCCATTTTGAACTTTTAAAATTTTGGCAAAACGGCTAAAAATTAAATTTTGTTTTCGTGTAAAGCTTAAGAGGTAAAACGTCGAAAAATGGCCGAAGTCGGGAGTTCAGGGGACTTAAAGTCCCTTGGTCTGCGGACCATTTGCAACTGAAAATCTACAAGGTGTTATAGATTAGCATAGAAGCAAGGATCAGATCGCAATAAGTCAGGATTTGAAGTTAGGGACCTCCGTTACCCAACATAAAGCCGTAGATTTTAAAGTGGTATTTAACTGGTACTTATAAAATTTAGTTTTTCATTTACAAGAAATGTTTTGAATTTTTTAAGTGAAATTTATTAAAAGAAAATTACGGGCATATTTCTTCTTATCAGTGCTATCATGTTGCACCCAAAAACTCATGATTTTGAGTTATTTATCTTTATCTTGACTATTAAATTTGCTCTTAAATATGTAATTATCTTCTCTATTCACAAGATACTTACAGTGGTGATTTTGATGTATAAACCAAACAACTTTTTAGTGTAACTTAACTATGTCAAGAAAACTTTTGATGTACTTAATTGAACAAAATACTAAGAACAGCCAGAAAATAAATTGTTTTTCGCCATTTATTCAATCTCCTATATACAACAATTTCACATCTTGATTTATCTCCTATGTTTATACAATTTATCTCTATACATATTGACCAATGAAATTGAATGATTTTGATATGACTAAATTATAAAATAAAAGTAAGAAATTCTGTATATTTTGATCATTTAATTCAATTTTTTTTTTAATTTGACGGAGTTGCATTCCATCTTTAAAATCTCCAATAGATAACGATGAAAAATTGTATCAAAGGCATCGGATAGCTAATGAATAGGCAAATCGACAGAGGGATATCGTATTTATTCTTCCCAGCTATATTAAACGAAAAGTAACAAAAGACAAATTCTGTTTGTCAAATTTTTTATGTTGATAATAATGCAATGCATGTCTGTTTCTTACACCTCCAGCTGACGGTTCCTCCAAACATGAAGAAAATATGGCCTGAATTGGATTTTCTGTCCAATTGGCATCAGCATAGCCTATAGCAGCGGCTCATCTAAGAGGAATAATGAGCCGTAGCTCATTATTCCTCCTAGTCTGAGTTTAAAATCGATTGTGCCCTTGAGATATTTTAAAACACTTTTTACCTCCATCCAGTTACTTTGTTTGGTGTTTGGACCTTTTGTGCTAAAATAGTAACACTTGCCGAAATATCTGGGCGGATATTTACAGAAATATATAGCAGGCTTCCGATGAATTTTCTGTAATTATTGTTGATCAGTAGAACTTTCGATGTGTCTGCTTCTTTAAAGTATCCCAGTGGAAAAGTATCCAAGTAGAATATTTGAGATCTTGGCATCGGTCATGCCAAATTCTGCGATAACTTTGTTGATATAGGCAGCTTGGCTAAGTAAATAATTTCCGGCTACTGACATATTTATTTCCAGACCAAGGTAATTTTTAATTGGTCCCAAGGTCTGGATGTTGAACTTTGTTTTGATTGAATTTTCTGCTTGTTCAATCATTAAAGTGTTATTACTGGCGACCATTCGCGTCTATTTTTATGTACAAACATGGATCGGACTTACTTTGAATAAATCCAAATATTACGAGGACCTCATGTAAAGTTTGGTTCCAGCACCAAGCTGCTTGCTTTAATCCATAAGCTTTTCTTCAGTCGGCACAAAAAATATGTTCTTTGAATTGTAAAAATGCCGTCTTTGGATCGAAATGGAATACGGCCATTTTTCCTTTCACTGCAATCGATAAAAGAATTCTAAATATTGTTTGCTTTACCACAGGTGCGAACACCTCATCATAATCTTCCCTGCATCGTTGTGAAAAGCATTGTGCCACTAGCCTAGCTTTGAATCGATAAACAGAATCGTCCGTTCCATACTTCACTTTAAATACCCATTAACGTCCAATAAGTTTTCGTCCTTTTGGTTTTCGCTCAGCGAGTCTATCTCCTCCTGCATGGTACTCTTCCATTCGGCTTTATGTTCACATATAACTACTTCTTTTAAACTTTTGGGTTCCTTGACAGCACAAACTACATTCATTTCGTTTATTAGTCGTTTTGGGGGCTCACCAGCATCGTTGTTGTCAATTAATGTAACATCGCCGTTTTCCGATCCAAAATGTAAACCCACGTCACTAAAATAAATTTCGCTGTCATTTTCAGATGATAAAGCATCTGCTGGTTCAACCAGATTATCTGGAACAATTGGGACAGGATCCACATTTGAAACGGTTGATTTATCCATAACGCTTTCATCATCGATGCCATACCAGACTGATGTTGCAGATGTTTCTCGTTCCGAATTTTCACTTTTCGTCACTGCTCGCTTCTTTTTAATCCCTTTAAAACAACTTCAAACTTCACAACTCAGCTGACTACCACCTTTCTTATTGACGAAACATTACATCTGTATACGCCTTGGTTGCACCATCATATCCAACCAGAATAGCTTCCATTGCTTTCGAGTACAATTTACGCCGATTTTCGTCTGGTACGTGTACAAAACATTTCGATTTGAATTTATGAAAATATTTAACACTTGATCGCTTACCAAATCATGTTCAAATGGCGCATTTTCTACTGCTTTTGTCAGTAATCGGTATTCTATGAAATTTTCCATAGTCACGGCTTCTCCCCAGAACGTGTATCCCAGAATGGCATCTAATAGCATGCATATGGCCATTTTAACAAGCGTACGATTCTTCAGTAGGTAAGTATTCTCCTCCTTGATCGGATCGCAAAAACTTCATTTTCTTTTCAATTCATTCCTTTCAAACAATGTTTTGGTCATCTCGATAAATTTTAT
The DNA here is from genome assembly GCA_963556165.1 of Tipula helvola. Taxonomy (NCBI): domain Eukaryota; kingdom Metazoa; phylum Arthropoda; class Insecta; order Diptera; family Tipulidae; genus Tipula; species Tipula helvola. The sequence continues at coordinate 32,352,820 of OY744483.1, read as the reverse complement.
TTATGAATTTTCCAAATACTTCAGATTTATGCCGCAACAGGTAGATTATTGTGAATCTCAAAAAGGCATCAATGCATATTACGAAGTATTTCTTACCTGATGGTGTTTGCGTTGACATAGGTCCGGTAACCAGTCGGAATGAACTAAATCGAGAACAGCTTTTGATCGATTTTTCGATTCTTTAAGGAATTTTATTCCGGTCATCTTGCCCTTTAGGCACATTTAACTTTCATTTTGCAATCATCTTTGCAATCTGCGAATGCAATGCCGTCGACTAAACATTTTTATGAGAGAGTCTTGACTTCTTCGATGTCTCGATGTCAATGAATAGCATGCTATTGGTGCGTACGCATACTTACAAGTGGTTCTCTCAACCTATACAATTTACCACAAATGTCTCCTAGGGCAATGTGCCTTTTGTTATCTCCCATACGTATCTAGCAATTTTCACCATCGAAGTTGACTCTGTGTCCTTTTTCTGTTAACTGCTTCACTGAAATTAAATTTTCATTGATCCCAGGCATAAACGGGACATTCTTCAACCTCACAGATTTTTTTGTACCAGCTGCATTCAGAAAAGCTACTCGAACAGAACCTTTTCCTTCAGAGACAATTTCTTGACCATTTGCAACGTACATTTTTCCCAATGCGATAAGTCAGATTCGATGGATAATTCCTTCTTGCCATCGATATGGCATGTTACTCCGGAATCCAGTATACAACCAACGCATTTTCTTGTTGCAAACATGACACACGTTACATGTCCTTTCTTTTTGTAACAATAATATTCAGTCTCTAGTTTCGGCTTTATTGACACTTTCAATGCAGCTTCTTCACTGCCATTTGTCGACCGATCCATAATTCGTTTATACTCTTTGCTAATGTGGTTATTAGCCCATCATAACTCTATGGCAACGATCCTAACATTGTTACACTGATGAAAAGTTCGGATTTAATTTTTTCTCCCAGTGCCAATGACTTTTGGAACAATTCGTTTATTTTGTTTACATGCTCCTCAACATCACCTACTTCTTCAAGTCGCTGTTTCATAATTGTTTGCAGAACAAACACATTACCAGGAGTATCCTTTTCGTGGAATTCTGCGAGCGCGTCCAATGCATCTTTCAAGAGTACAATGCAACTATGTGCCATCTCATTTTTTTTAGTCCAATCTGCGGTAACTGGACTTGGCACTGCATCTGTTACAGTACACCATGCTCCTTTGCCCCTTAACAACATTTCCATTTTGTATCGCCAGTTGAAATACTTCTCAGAATTCAACTTGGTAACCGTGTTCTAGAAATCAGTCGACATTTTCTATTTTCGAACTCTAAAATATTCTATTTTGAACAATTTGTAAAAATATTAGTATCTAGCGATTTGTCAGCCCGCATAACGTAGCATAGCAGTAGATGATTTACGAAATGCAAATAATAAGCCTGGTGATTCAAGATAATTAGGAATGCTTTTATTTGTTCTGTATAAATAACACACGGCTACTTAGTACAGTGGTTGGCAACACATAAATTAGTTATGTTAAATATAATTATGAATTCAACATAAAAACGAAAAAAAAAAAGTGTTAATCATTATAAAGGGATGATTGATCCCTGGATGAACAATTGCTTTGTATCAAGTATGACACTACGGATATGGTCGGAAAGTTTATTCTGCTCAGAGCCGGCTTTACCCACTAAGCAGATTATGCCTCGCATAGGGGCGCCGACCAATTAGGGGCGCCGACAACTCTTATCACGTTTTCTAAACAAATCCTTCTACTAAAAAAAATATTTTTTATTAGCAATGCTATTCTCCTGTTAGATATGAACTTTGAAACATTTTAGATGCTTTAATTGATGTATATAAAAGTACACAATTCGACAACACCAGAAAACGTGACGCAAAGACACTAGCACAGAAAATTAAAGAATATGAATTTATTTTTTCGGTTATAATTTGATATGACTCCTTGAGTAGAATAAACCTCTACTCACAAGTCATAACATCTTATGCCGATTTTTGCTATTTTTGCGGTGAGTAAAGAAAAGGCGAAAATATTTTATTTAAAAATGTGGTAGACTTAACTTAACGTACTATAAGAGGATCGCTAAAATGTTAGCCATAGTCCAGTATAATTAACATTTACCTGACAGATACCGTTCTTGATTTAATCGACCATTTGTAACATAAGATTATATAACATTATATGAATTGGTTATAAATGGATACTTAAGTCACTTAATATGATATTACTTATTCATGAAAACGTTACAATATTTTCTTGTATGGACTTAAGTTGCATTTTATTTTATAATGAAACATAAGATAATTTTTAATTCAAATTATTTCAATCTTTCTATCAATGTAACTTGACAAAATAATAAAAATATAGGTATTTGTTTAAAATAAAGTACCTAAGTTACATAACAATATAATTTTAATTATCATTATCAGATTCATCGACCAAGTCCGGATGATAATCAGTCCTCGGTTGGTAGATTTCTATAAAACTCATGATAGTTTGGATCGACCAAATTAAGCATATCTATAAGATCCTTCTTTTTTGCATTGTGGATATTTACAGGGCGAGAATATCACTGTTTTGAATGGCTCAAGTTTGCCAAAAGAATGCCGCGCTTCTTAATTTTTATCATTTTAAAGGGCTTCGATTCGTTCTGTATATTTTTATATTCAATTTGACCAAATTGTTTTGTGTAATGAAGCCATTTTACACAGTTCCAAACGAACTTATTTCCATCCTCAACTATTTTTCTCCAAACAAATTTTTTCCTGGAATATAGAAGAAAAGTTATAAAACTGTTATTGCTTGATTTTTTCCACTTTAAAAGGTCGTTTGGAACCAAATGGCCTCACAAACTGGTACCAATTCCTAGGGTGGTGACTGGAAGCGTCTGTTTTTTTTTTACTTTCGTTCTATGAGGGAGTGATCGATATCACACTCCATAAGCGTGTGACCTGGCACCAAAAATTTGTAATCTATGACACCAATGTTATGTGAACAAGAATCACTATATAAAGTAAAGTATTTGCAACTGTCTGAGATTTGCTTCAAATATTGTAGCAAACGTGACGCGATCTCGTTGCCCCCGCGCTGACCAATACCTTCATGCCACATGATACATATAGGCTCGTTTGTAGTAAAATCATGAACTGTCAGGTTATTTGTCCACAAAAACCTTTTGCAGAATGAGATTGAGGTTTCTAAAAGGAGTCGGCAAACACTTCTGTAGTCGAAAGTCAGCACTATGCGCGACTTATCTTCTTTCGCCAATGTTTTATCATTCCTTTTAGCTTTGTATGCGTTATTGGCCTCCTTCTGATGCTCTTCTTGTTGTTTCTTAAAATTCGCTGATATCTGATGATCACTGCCTTCGTTTATTTAAATTTAATTCTCATACTGTGAAAAATTTCAGAGTATGTATTTGCTATACGAAACTGGCGTGCAATGGGATCCAATATATAATTTATGCATTTTTTGCAACGTGAGATCTGTTGAAACGTACTTCTGTGATGAGCGTTCCCTGATATAGTGAATTTCATGCGCTGGAAAGCCGTTTATTTAGCTACGAATTTCCTGTATTTGGTGATCTGGGAGCTTACCGATACTGACTCTAATTTTTTCTTAGTAATGGTCTTTAATATTTGCTCAGTTTCACAAATGGTGAGCAAAAATCATTTTTGGCAAACATTCACTCTAGAATTCCGAATATTAAAATAGTACAAATTGGTGTGGGTGCTATTCCGAGTTTTTTGCGCAACTTTATGGAGCCTCTTACTATCTTTCGGCTTTACTTCAATCATCCCACTTAAGTATTGTAATCTAGCAGAATGGCTAGGGCTACCTAGATTCCAAAAATCTTCGAAGATCGGTTTTTGAACATCATAGGTTATTACATTTTTGCATTTTTTGCGGCAATTTTCGAGTTGTAGGATCTCTGTTTTATTATTTTACCGGTTTTCATTAATATTCGTTTTCTGAATTTCTTTTTTGGTTCCTCGATTTTGAGGTTTCTTTGACTTTTCTGACAGTTTGCACTTCATTAACAACCTCTTCGCTAGCTTCAAATCTGGTATATTCATTTGAAATAGTAATTTGAGTTGGAATTTCTATCACGGTTTCAGTTGAATTTATCACTACAATATCCTCTGATTCACTAACCATTGGTACGTCGTTGGTAGATGGCGTGTAATCGGGGTCTTTCTCTGGATCATCGAAATCAGATTCTTGTAAAATGTATTCTAGAATGTTTCGTTTGCTTGCTGTATCAAAATTATTATCCTGAATTACTGAATTCAATTCAATTTTATTGCGTATGTTTGACCCTCGTTTTCCAAAATAAGTTTCGCCTGGACTAAATCCACCATTAGAGCGCCCGAGATTTTTGATTATTTATCTCTAGAATGTTATTTAGTGCAATTAACCATAAAAATGAGAAAAATGGAAACTTACCGTTAGTTGGATTCTACTGTCAATTTACTATTCATTTTATAAAATTTCCATCAATAGCTATAAAATACTGTTTTGACAATACTCATGTACAAAAACATTAAAAAAGGCTGAACAATTTATTTTCTAGAGGATATATCATTTTAATTAGAGTTAAGGTAGGTGTGCGAAAACAACACGTAGCAGTAAGTGGCTTAGGATGTTATACAAAATGTGATTATTAGAATTAGGCAACTTAAGTTGATTTGATCGACTCAATAAATCAAAAAGTAAGAGTAATAGAAATATGAGAAAGGAGCAACTTAAGATATTTTTATAGTAAATTGAATTCTGCTTTTAACTCAATTTTGTCTTAAGTCGATATAAGATGTTATAACTTGTGAGTAGAGATACAATTTTTCAAAACCCCAGCCAAAATATAAATGAGGCAATCAACGGCTTAAATAAGTTAATAACGTACATTAAAGAAATACGAACGGATGAACGTTTCAATCGGGTTCGAGAAACAGCAAAAGAATTAGCAACTGATTTAGAAATTTACCCTCAATTTAAAGATAATGCTCTACGAAGATGTAAAAAAAGGGTATTTGATTACGAATGCTATACGATGAAACTCCCACTCATCCACAATATAAATTTAAAATTTCGTTTTTCTTTCCTATACTACTGTAAAGCTATAAAGCTCCTATAAAGCTCATATCAATAATTTTCCGTTTACCCGATTTTGAAGGAGTTTGTAAATCGAATAACGAGGAACTAGGAGCACATTGTGACGAGTTAAATAATATGTTAATCGATGACAAAGATATTTCTGCGGTAGAACTATTTAATGAATTAAAGATTTTAAAGGACACTTGAATGCACTAGAGAATATATTTGTGAACGTAACGATTGCTTTACGAATACTTCAGTCAACTACTAGAGATCAAGTATATCTCAGGAACGGTTGGTTGGATTATCGATTATAGCAATTGAAAATGAAATTGGTGACAATCGAATCGATTTAAGTCGAATGATTGATGAATTTACTATTTTAAGGGCAAGAAAAGCTAAATTTTAGTTAATATTAAAGACAATAATTATTATGAAATATAATTTTTGTACCTGAATTAAACAAGTATGTATATTGTTTATTATTAAATAAATTAATGAATTGTTAAACAATATTTACTCGTTTTATTTGTTTTGCTTTTAAATTTAATAACTTTTCTCCCACCATTAATGCTTTAAAGTCTCTCTGGTAATTTAAGTAATTTTTATTTACAATTTAATTAAAAAATAGGGCGCCTTAGAAAATATTTGCTTAGGGCGCAAAGTGTTGTAGGGCCGGCACTGATTCTGCTAACCTATTTTTGCCCCTCGTCTAATCCAAATATTCTACAGCGTAACAAGGTTTTGTTGTATCCCCCAGCAGCACCCATAATTAATTCCTTCTACTGAAGCTTAGGAGGAAAACCGCTGTGGTGAAGTGTATCTCAAGAAAACCTTACTATGCAAGTTGGGCTGAGGTTAACTGAAGCCTGTTCAGAATAATTTTTTTCATTTACAAATCCCATAATTTTATATTCACATAATTAAAATTTATTTTTGAATGGACTTTCGATAAGTGTTTGAAGTTTCAAACTGAATTAAATTAATTTTATAAATTAGGTTATTCGCAAATTTCTAACATTTTATATTTTTATTCTTTTTTATTGTTGGTGTAGTCTTCGAATTTAAAAATTGTATGATTCGTTTGACTTTACAAAAACTCGTAATTTTAATCCAAACTGTTCAAATTTAGCACATGAGGATTTTTTAGAATTTTTCAAGCAACCTATTAACTCAGATGCCTTGATTTTAATCTTCTTGTTTGTCCCACAAATCAGGTTTGGGATCTAAAATACCAGTAGTTATCTGAGTTAAATAAAAGTAAAATATTTTGCCTTGGTCGTTGATTCAGCAACACCCGACATGCTCGCACTCATATGAATTAATCTGTGACCGCATATGCTTGTAAAGCGTGAAAATTAGTAGCTTAACTGAATTTTATATTTAACTTCGGATTATAAATTAAAAATTCAAATATTATATGAATTTTTGAATTTAGACCGCCTTATGTGTTTGATCTTAAAACCTTAAATACTTAAAAGTATTTTGCCTTCTTTCTATAAACCATTCGATCACTGCAGTTGATTTTTCAGAAATAAAATTCTGAAAACTTAAAACTATGCGACGCGCTACCGAAAATGATTACGCCAAATTTGCTGCACGATAACAAATTGTTTTATTATTCTGTCAACACTAATTTAGGTCTTCCCAAACAACCTTCGATTAAAATGATTATATTAACTTATTTTATATACGAAGAATAAAATAAATGGCTTTGTTTTCAACCCACATTTGAAATATTTATTTAATATAGGTTATATCTAGACTATTAATTACTATACAAAAGGTGTAACAAATAACGCGCGACCCAGTCATACAAATAGGATTAATAAATTAGAACCGTTCTTAATTAGAAGCATCTCACGTTCTTACTGTAAATACGGCTGACCTAATTTCCAACTATATTATTACAGCTTCTAATACAATAAATTTTAATCAAACGTGTTCAAATCAAAATTATAATCTTAAATCGGAGAATTTCACAAGTAAACCAATATTCGAGTGTTTGTTGATTATATTTAAATTGAATCACTGTTTTAACTTTCTAACAATTTCATGTACGAAATTAAATTTTCGCCGTATATAAAGATGCTACTTTATGTATTCTCTTCATAAAGTTGCTCGTTTATCATAGATGAGGGAAAACAATTTTTATTTATTTATTTTATTTTTTAATGATTTTAATTAATTTTCTTCTCAACTACCATAAAAGCTATAAAAGTAACAAATACACACACACTGAAGCAAGTGAAAAAGTTTTATTTTTGTTTTATAATTTTAATGGATTTTTTTGTTTTGTTTTGTACTTTTCTTTTGTATAACAATAAAATATAGAAATCGATAAGAAAATGTTCTCCATCTCTAATCTTATATAGATGTTTGTTTAGAATACTGAAGAGTAGACAAAATCAATGAATTGAATATTTCCAGACTTACCACTATTTTGTTTTTTATTATTTTTCTAATGAGTGTTTTGTAAATATTTACTTGTCTTATTTAAAATAACATTTGACAGCCCTCCTAACATAAATAATTCACCCTTATTATTATATATGTGCACATATTTTATCTTTTAGCGTTTTAATTTACTTTTAATTAAATACCTAATTATATTAAATAAATAAACCATTACATAATGCATTATATATATATATATATACATATATAGATTTTAATTAATTACTATAATTAAATAAAGAAATCTATTTTATTTGTGTACACGATTAATGGCAAAGTCAATTTAGGAATGGTCTCTAAATTAATAAATTACTAAAAATTTATATTTTTGTTTATTTTAATGTTGCTGCAAAAATATGCTAATTTTGTTCTAATTTATCTAATATTCTATTAAATAATTTATCGAATCTGGAATGCTATAATAGCTATACTGCTAACTAATATTTATTAAGTATTTTTATAAATTGACTTGGCAATTAATAAAAAATGACTTTTATTGGTAAATTAATTAAATTAAATTAAAATAATTTTCTTATTACTAACACAGATAAAATATAAATGGGATAAATTACTTTCTTTTAAAAATACTACGTACTTGTAAAAATATTGTTAGCTTGTTCTGGTGATCAAAATTATATTTTAATAATAAATTTTGACATAATAACAACTTATAACCTGCTAATTAACTACATCGGAATTATAAAATCTAAATTTTGTTATTATAATTTATATTATTTAAATTTTCTGGAATAAAGGTACAATAAATTAATGCACTAAACTAATTCAAAATTTCAAAATAGAAAATCTACAGATTCAGAATTAAGGTGATACATATCATATTATAGCATAAGCAGATATATAACGATACTGGATATGAAAAAAAAAGAAAAAATCCAACGGGGGTTGGGAGTGCACTGAAGCCAAAAACAGGTTGTATAGATAGATAAACAAACAATCCTGATATCCGTATAATAATGATATTTTTAACTAGAGGAAAGCAAACCAAATAAGAAGAAAAATTAATTAATTAAAGTTTAATTGATTTTTCGGACAATTTTGATTAATATTTTAATTCAGTGAATAATCGTTTAAGAATCAAAATAACAACAATTATATCTTTCTAACAGGCAGAAGAATTTTTAATTTTTCAATTATCGTGCCAGATATGAATAAAGTTACTTAAAATTGGTTAATGTTGACTTTCAAAAAGTTTCCATTATTAATCATTGACTTTGGTAATTGAAACGTCAAGCTGATTGGAAACATGTTTTGCCTAATCTTCTAATTTTACTGCGGAAAGTGTCGACACTCTATTAAAAATATAAATAAAAATTCAACTCTGTGGTGAATAAACTAAAAATTAAGCTGTACTAATCAACACGTACTTGAAATTTATCCTACATTTAATTAAATTGTCTTAAGCTGTCCTAACAATGTCCCGTACAGTTTTTTTTATATATGTCAGTGTAAAAGTCTCGTTATTACGAATTATTGGAATTCATGCGCCACTGAGTAGGGGGAATACGATCTTCGTGAATTAATACCAAATCATCCGTTTCTATGTTTTTATGTACATTCATCCACTTTTTCCTCTGTTGAAGGGTATGTAAGAAAATCGATTCCAAAAATGTTGAACCATGACAGTAATGTGTCGAACGTTAATTTCAAGGCCAGTCCTGTTCATTATACTATTGAAAAACAGCGGCCCAAACCACCACACTTTCAATAAAGCAAGATCTTGAGGCAAAACACTACGAGACAGCAAATCCGCTGGATTTGTCTTGGTATCAGTTCTACATGTCGCCAAGTCATTTGCGAAGTTAATTCTTGAATTTCTAAAACTCTGTTTCCGATGTACATTTTCAACTGATATGGAGGCAGTTGTATCCAGGCGAGAGTTATGCTAGAATCTGACCACAAATAAATTTTATCGAATTCTGTAGTTATAGACTTTTGTGACCTTTAAAATTGATTTTGCTGCATTTAATTCCAACCGCGGAACGGTTAATGTCTTTAAAGGAGCAACACGGCTTCTATTGCATAATAAACTAACACCTATTCTACCCTGTGAGACAATACAATAAATATTTATGGATGCACTATAAGCGAGAGTTGATGCATCGGCAAAGCCGTGAATCTCTATTGGCTTTGTATCCTTTGGAATCACGCATCTCTTGATCGACAAATCATTTATACTACCAAAGTTATCTCGAAATTTATTCCATACATTTTGTAAATCTTCGGGAAGAACGTGTGGCGGCATAAATAAACACAAAGCATAGCATGCACGAGCAATGAAATTAAAACAGGTTCACAGCTCTAAAAATTCACGTAAACTAAAACCGGTGCACGGCTCTCGTGTCATTTTGGAATAACTTATAGCAATCGCCACTCGAAAATTTTTCCACAAAGTAACAAAGGAAAAAAACCTTTTTTCAATACACATATACTACAGTACAGTTTTTAGCCAGCGTCATGACCGACAAGTCGTAATAAAAACGTAAAGTAAAAAGTAATTTTGTACAAGCAATTTAAAAGTAGTTTTTATAAATTTGGTGGCAATAAAAAACATCCCAGTGGAATACTTACATTATAAATAAATTCAACTAATGTAGTGAATAGCATATCAAGTGAATTAAATAAAAGTTGAAAACATAAAATTATTTCCACGCATTTTATTTCTGTCCGCCATCACATCGACCCATAATTTCGTTCGGAGACGCGGAGCGCTAAAATAAAAACATTGGGGATATACGATAAGTAGAGATATCACGCTAGCCCCGGCGCTGCTCTACATATTCACACATCCACTCCATAAACGTCATCCGAACCAACTTTCAATAACCAATTTTTTTGCATCATAAGTTTTGCTGTAATAATAATTGGCGCGATGAGTTCCAATGGATCGAAAATTTTGGAAATTTCTGATAAAAGTATTCTCTTTGTTATACTTGGTAATGGAACTATTTTCTTGAATTCAAACAAGAAATTATCAGTCGTCGTTCTAGAATTATTCTTGTCTATGTCCATTTTAGCTCTATTGGAGAAAACTGCAAGAAACGTTCAAACTGAGAACTACTATGGTTCGCGAGTAGCTATTAAATTGCTAAAATTGTCTATATCTGTGAAATTCTTAAATTTATCAATTGAGCCATCTAAATTTTAATTATTTAATCCAAACATAAATATATGAAGCAAAACCGTATAATCCATTTATTAATTATAAAACATACATATAAAATAATTCACTTAATAAAAAATGTAAATATAATAGTTAAAAATAAATGATTAATCAGAATTTCATTGCTTATTTTTAGTATTGCGTCTCTGTGGCCTGTTCTTATTGGTTGACCGAACAACAGGTTCTACATGAATTACATGTTCAGGCAGGATATTTTGCTTACAATTCTTAAATACATTATTATAAAAGGCTTGGTCTATGGATGGCATATAAATCAACATATCTGATAAGTCCTTTAATTTTTGCTGTGAAAGATTTCCAACGGTTGTTAGTGGAGCTAGTACAGGCAAGCCACCAATATTCGTTTTTTTCTGAGTGATTCTTACAGTCAAAAAATCTTGATCATATCCATTTCAATATTTAATATTAAATGACTCCTTTTCATAAATCAAATGTTTTACTTTGGTAAAATGAATTTGATTATAATTCATTTTGTAGGCAGCATTGTCAAAATCTTTGTAATCCGATCGTCTGATTTGAATTGAAGTAAATTTTTGTTTACCTACTGGTATTTCAATGAACTCTTTCATTAGTCCAACAGGTGAGTAAATGAATTTATGTTTAAATGATCGCTCAATTACACTATGAGCTGCATCAATATCTTGGATATTACTATGTCCGGCTTCTGAAAATTTTTGTTCGATATATTTTAGATTCGGCGATGAACATGAATTAAGGAACTGTTGTAGGGCAAACGTCATAATACAATAATTTCTGTTCTGAGGCACACCGCTATCCGACCAGCAAATAATTGTTTCTACATCTGGGTGATTATACGCATAACGATCTAGCATCCTTATTAACGCATTAGCGATGTGTGTTCCCTCCCGCCCACAAATCGACTCATACCTTAAAATTTTAGAAATTAAATTTAAATATATAAATATTAATCTACCAGAAACTACGTACCAAATTGTATTAAACACTTCCGCATCTCCATGGACTTTACCGGTTAAATTGTATGCGCAAAATTTTCGTTTATAAAAAAGTTTGAATTGTTGGCCTTCGGTAACTGGAAAACGTTCTGCATATCAAAGCTGAATAATTTTAATTTATTTTGTTTCGATACAATAATGTCTGCTTCTCGCTCAAGCTTTGCTTGATTTTTTTTTAAAATGTGTAGATTATATCAAAGCTCCTAAATATATAAGCCATCAGCATTAGGGTTTGCAAACCGAGTTTACCCGGTCTAAAAAACCCGGGTTTTTATCAAATGTGATGATCCCGAAAACCCGGGTTTTTTACTTAAAACCCGGATTTATTTTTCAAAATAAATTCTGTTCAAAATACATTATAAAGATCATAATCATCTTAAAGAACTCTTACAAATTAACTTCGGTCTATTGAACGATTTTCGAAAATTACTATCCTAATTTAATTAATGATTGAAGTATTAGGACGGGAGGATCCCACTTTTTCTTTAAGAAAATTTGAATTTAAATATGGACTAAAACTGCTAGATGCGCTCAAACTAATAATTATCGAACATAAAAATGTCAGTTTAACGTGTTGATAAATTATCCTATCTAGTAGGAAGTTTGGAACGCAGTTCCGTAAAGTACAAAATCACATGTATTGTAGTACGGAGGAAAATTTGTTAAAATATTATTTAATGTTAAACATCAGCAATCGCCGATACTTTACCAAATGTATGTTGCGATGTCTCTGTCAAACAATCAATGGCCGAGGAATTGAATTAGGCCTCTTTGCAGCAATCAAAACAAACCCTTCAAAGTTCTAATTTATTTAAAAAGAGTGCGCTATGTTCGAGTTTTTAGGTGAAAGGACCAACAACTTAGATACCCTATAGAGAGCTTTACTATCAAAATCGCCAACTTCGACTGAGGCAGAACTTGTATTCGTAATTACAGGTAATATTTGTGCTAAAACCAGAACGCACCTAGGTGATAATACAATACACGTTTTAGTATTTTTTAAAAAATTTTTATGGTTAAAATTTTGGATGAAGTAGTTATTTAATTTAAATAAATTTAAAATAATTATTTAATTTATTTTAGGATTGAACTGTTACTGTTGGTACTTCATGAATAAAATTGGATTTCTAACTTCTTATTTTAAATGTTTTTGTCATTTTAATGAAGTTATACAAAACCCGGGTTTAACCCGGGTTTAAGTATTTTCCAAACCCAAAAACCCGGGTTTTAAAATTTCCGGGTTTTTGCAAACCCTAATCAGCATCGACCCTTTAAATTAAGAAGCTTAATTTAAGGGGTATACATTTTACGATTTCCCATAAGAGCCCATGTAAAATTGAACATTTTTGATTAAAATTTTATGAATGAAAAATACTCGTAACAGAAAATGTTTTTAGGTTTATATTTAAATCAAACCTTTGAGTATAACATATTTTAAAATAAATAATTTAAATTTAGTAATTTGATAATTATAATTAAAAATAAAATTGTACAAATTTACTTTTTTTTTGTATGCATATGTAAAAAAGTAATGTAAATACAGTATAAAATTAATAAAATCGAAATCAATGACGTAGGATGTTATGAAGTTAGCTACACAAGGTTTTTTTCGTTTTCGAAAATTCGAATTTCGAATTTTGAAAATATTTTTAACAGTGCAATAATTCTGTTAAATATTTATAATATTTTTAGCGTATTTCTTATGAAATACATTCGCATGATCGTTAAACTTGCTAAAACATTATTTTGGATTGTTTTGCTGAAATTTTAATTTAAATATTACAATATTTGTATTACCGCCATCTGATTTCCAACACGGAACCTACACGTCCATTTTGTTTTTTTAACTATATTTAATTAGTTGAGTTTATAAGTAGGTGGCACTAATGGTTTATTATAAAAAAAAAACTTGAACTAATGGTATGACGTCATGACATAAAGATGTGTTTGTAAATAAGGGGATTTTATATATTAAGTTCGTATTTTAACCTGACGGCTTGTATATCTAGGAACGCTTTGATTATATTCATTCAATAATATTTCCACAATTTGACCGTTGTGTCGGGATGCTTGATTTTAAACAAATTGTACATTTTGCTTATATTTAGAGACGCGTCTAGATATTTTCTACTGGATGAACTACGAACATAATGGGCCTCAACTATTGGAAATTCATTGATGTGTGACTGAACTAAATTAATATTGTCATTCGAAATTTGTTCCTTTGTGAATTTTCCTTTAACAGGTGTCTTTTTTTTTTTTTTTTTTTCTAAATTAATTAAACGAGCAAATTGTTCAAGATACATCACTGTATAACAACACGAAGCATTATTTGCAAAAAAGGGAGCCAGCAGCAATTAAAACCCATTTAAAAGCCCCAACTTGAAAAAAAGAGCATTTTAAATCGTAATGCTTCGGCCACTGTAAACTTTCCAAAAGCTGAGGAATCAATGCAATCAATATTGGAAATAGTGCCAACGGTATCTAGCAAAGATACAGGTGAAGGAACTCGGTGGATTTGATCAGGCGGGCTGCGATCTAACCACCATAAACGAACCGTTCTATTATTAGGTTATTCGTATATTTTGGTATGCTCTGTTGTGAATGAGCAAAAGCTCAAAATAGAGTGTGCCAAAAATATTGTAAATTTCTAAGTGTATCTAAATAAATAAATAAAATAAATCTTAGGCACAGCAGGGTTCTTGTTATGTTTGAAAAAATGATACACACGCCCTTTATTTATATTTAAGGTATTCATAAAGAATTCCTGGCATACTTGAATTCGATCATTTTTTGAAGGGAAAAAATATGAGAAACTGAAATTTCGTCTGCTGTTCTGTGCTATAGTTCTGGTTCTTGACTTCAAAGATTTCGTTACATATTTCGAATAGTAATGATTCTTGTTATCATCATTTAAATGCCAAAAATCACTATTCATTTGAACGCGAGCGTGGTATGGTATGCGAGTCATACATTTAAAAACACAGCCCGATGGGTTTCTACATCCAGTAATTTTGACATTTCTGGATTTTGTGGGAACGCCAATAGAATTCATGTATGCCATTCCACTCTGCCGCTTCCTTTTGCGAACGTTTTGTTTCCATTGACTAGAATTGCGATTTTGTTTCCTGCAAATATTTTGCTTGTTTAGTACTTCTGTGCAAACAGCTTCCTGCATTGAAATTTTGACATTTTCTTGCAAATCGATTATTTCGACTATTATCTCAGCAGCATCGGGCTGTTCACTATAATAAAAATTATTATATTGCCTATATAATTTCAAAGCATTATCACTAGAAATACTTACTCTTCACTAATAAATATATTGTTTAAATTTATTTTAACCAGTTCTCTTGGTTCCAGGAAATCACTTGAATTTTTAAATCTATAATATTATCAAATATTCATTAGCGTATTTTTACAAGTGTAATTCTAATTACCTACCTGTTTATTTCCATATTTTATTCAATTTAATTAATATTATTTAATTAAAATTAACATCAAATATGCTGATCTAACCTGCGTAACAAAAAATTTTGACATACTATTAAAAACCGTTAAGTTTTCGAGATCGAACAGCAAAAAAAAAAAAAAAATTATTATAGAAAAACAAAAAATAACAAATTATCCATTATATTCACCTCGTTTTTTATCACATAAAATAAATGTTGCTGTTGCATTTGTGAAAGAGATCGATATAATATACCAATATTTATTATGCTTTGTTTAAGTAGGACATAAACAAAACACTTTGATAAAATTTAAGGACTTAGACAAAACAGTATACGTTAATATGGACTTCGACAAACCCATATCAAGAATTATTGAAATGAAACTTTTACACAGATTTCTAATGTAGATAGGCAAAATATTAAAAATGGAGGGATATAGGCAAATATGTTTAAAACGAGAGTAATAATTTTCGGACATAGACAATGTTTTAGTAAAATAAATCGGAAACGGTAGGAGATTTAAGGAGGCCAAATTTTGATTGGAAAATTAGGTTCCTCGTAGTCGATTTACTTTAACTACATTACTAACTCAATTTGATAAAAAATCGGATATAGACAAGAATAATTCTAGGGCGACGCAGTGTCAGGGGACCATAGCAAACCCAAAGTTTTTATAGTTTCGTTATAAACGTTTAACGATTGTTTACTATCTTAATTTCAGAATGATTCGAATCCCATTTGCGTAGGTGCATTCCGCTTGATTTTAACATGTCTATCAATTATTTTTGAAATTCTATAGTCTGATCTAAATCGTTGCCACCTGTCAATAAATCGTCTATATAAAAATCTCTTTGAACAACTTGGGATGCTAAAGGTAATGATTGTTTCTCCAAACCAGCTAATTTATTCAAGAGCTTTGTAGCGAGGTACGGAGCTGCGGATGTTCCGTATGTAACGGGTTTTAATTCAAATACATGAACCGGTTGACAGGGATCGCCGCAAAAATTTTTGAAACCTTATGTCGTCATCATGTATGGCAATCTGTCTATACATTTTCTCAATATCACTTGTGAAAACATAAAGATACTGACGAAAGCGAAGCATTATTGACCAAAGCTCATCTTGTACCACGAGTCCAACCATCAGAACATCATTAAGCGAGACCTGAGAATCAGTCTTCGCTGACCCATCAAAAATCGTACGAAGTTTGGTTGTTGTACAGCTAGGTTTAAGCACGGCATTATGAGGCAAGAAATAATTTAAATGGAAGGAATTACTGCAAACCTCATCCTTCGATAAAACCATATGCTCCAAGTCTTGATATTCAGTCATGAATTTTATGTATTCAGTTTCCAGTTGTTTGTCACAATTAAATCTATTTTAAGTGTTTAGAATTCCCTAAATTTTTCACCGTATCTTTGAAAGGTAACCCCACCACGAAACGATCATCATTTTTTCTGCTATATGTCTTTTCGAAATAGTCTTCGCACTGTTTTTCTTCAATTGTTAACGGCTTGTCAGTATCGCACGTATCAGTTTCCCATAATTTTTATATTTGGCTATCAATATAATTTTCAAGATTTTCATTTTCCGAACGATGATTTGATAAAAAGAAATTCTTTGTTTCTTGCACTTTTCCACTAACTATCCAACCAAAATGAGACTCTTGAAGGGTTGGTATATCTTCTACTAATATTGATCTGTTGAGCAGGATAACGATTTGCAATTTCCTTGACAATAAAAAACTCCTTTTTTTTGAATAATTATTTATCCTGGACTTAATTGTTGTAGTGAATTTTTAATCAATCATAGTTTCACTATGATTCAAACCTGAAACCGAAATTGAATCAATATATGCCCTTTCTATGCCGAGTGTGTTGGCCAAATTTGATAAAATAAAATAAAATTAGATTCGGAACAAGTGTCTAACAAAGTTCTACATGGAGTAAATTTTCCCTTACTCGTGCATATCAAAATTACTGCCGTTGAGGGTAAAATTTCTCTTTGTTCAGTTCATCCACAATACAATTTTGATTCAGTTAACTTATTGAAATCCCCATTAACTGGATCTGAGCTAACACCCTTTGAGTCAGTCAAAATATTATCATGATTAGTATTCATATTTGTTCACTGTACAGGATATGGTACAATTTCTCGAGTTTTGATTTTTATTATTGAACGTATCCATATGAAGTAGAGAATTTTGTTTTTTATTACAAATTTTACATCTAGCTGATCTGCAATCGACAACGCGATGATTTGGTCGGAAACAATTTATACACAAATTGAATTCTTTTGTTTGGTAATAAAGTTGTGTAGGTGAAAGTTTTAAAAATACCGAACAATTACTAATGAAATGATGCTTATTACACCCAAAACAACATCTTTCTTGATTTTTAATCTTTTAACAAATATTTTTTGCGAATTACGAAAATTATCAATTGGTTTTGCTTTTTGAAACCGTGTGACTGGTGTTCGAATAGAATCAGATAACTTGGTATGCTCGATTGATTCCAAAATTCTACAACGCCTATCAATAAACTGAGACATTTGTAGCCATGTCGGCAATAACGAAGGCGATATTTCATTTTCCCATTGTTTTCGAGATCCTTTATCTAGTATTGTACATTAGACACAATATGAATTATTATCATATCCCGCAATTCAATATTTTGATCAAGTTTCTGAATCGCACTTAACTGAATGGAGCAGTCATCTAACAATTTACGTAAATCACGAGACGATTCGTGAATAAGCGGTCTAATATTAAACAATCAACTAATATGTTTTTTCAAAATGCTACGAGGATTATCATAACGTGAAAGTAATGCTTTCCATGCGATTTCAAAACCATGTGATGAATATTGGACAGATTCATAATTTAGGTATCGACCCGACCAACTATTTTTATGATACCAGTTCGTTTTAAACTTCCATCTTAATTACGTATTACCAAAACATCAAGAAAAGCTAAACGACCTTCATTTCCAATTTAATAAGTAAATTTGATTCGCGGAGTTAAACTATTAAATTCGAGAAAATAATCAACATCTGAATTTGGAATAGCCGTAAAAATATGATCTACATACCTAAAGAAGAAAATAGATTTAACGGAAGATGTTTTCAACACTTCATTCTCAATATATTCCAATATAGTGTTCCTTTTGAATTTTATGTCATTCCAAAATATTTTTACCAAATTTATTACTAACAACGAGTCTACGTTGGTAAACAAAGATTCAATGTCCAAAGGGCATTTTGGTGGCCAATTCTTAGAATTTTCTCAAGAAATTTTGAAAAATCATTTACACATGTACATATTTGATAAATTATACTTAAGTCTCCAAAACAAGCGTTTTCCAAAACAGGCCTAAGAAAAAATCTTAATTTGTTCTGTAAGAGTAAATAGGCTTAAGAGTTTTATTATTTCTACATGAATTAAATTAATTTGTATTAACGAGACCGTTTCCCTTTTTAAACTTGTCCTCGACCAAAAATTTGTATACATCCATAACAGTATAGAATTTATGTTAAGTTCTTATCCAAATGGTAATGCCCTGAAAGGTTTGCCTCAAATCGATCTTCCAGTTGATAGAAAATACATATGTACAACGCTAAAAAGTCACCGGCAGATGCAATTTTTCTAAAAATTTACCTACCTTTTTGTAAATAATGAAAACGAATACTTTGGTTCAAACATATTAAAAATCTATGCAACTGTAAAAGTTGTAAGACAAATTTTGTAATTAGGAGCGATGCAATAGAGTTCGATAGCGTTTTTTGAATTACAAATTTGAGCTGGTAAATAATCGAATAGAAAAAATTATAATTATATAATAATTGTGAATATATTTACTAGCAAAAAAAATATGGCGAATAGAAAAGGGTATTCCCTAGAGATAAAATCGGCAGTTATGAAATGTGTTACCGATGAGATCAGTCAATCGGCAGTTAGTTGCCAGTTTGATATACCAAACTCAACTGTAAACGAGTGGTATAAAAATCAGTGCGTACGTAGGACCTTAGAGCGCAAGCTTCAGACTGGACAACCTCGCAAGACCACAAAAAGAGAAGATTCGGCCATTTTAAGACAGCGAGCCTCTTCGCTCCAGCGATAATAAATGATTTCAACGTCAGTTATAGTAGAAATCTTTTCGTTTGTATCCTAAAAAGGCGTCCAAGCCAAAAACCGCTGATCTCCAAAAATAATAGCGCAGTCCGTTTGAAGTTTGCGAAAGAGCATTTAAATTAGATATCCGAACGGTGGTCGAAAATTTTATGGAGCGGCGGGAATTAAGTGAGTATGTTCTCTTCTGATAGAAATCAGTATGATTGTCGCCCAGCCAACAAAAAAACAAAATGATGTGAAGAATCTGAAAAATCTGTGAAAAGTGTATTGATTAAAAAAAGTTATAACACAAAAATCATTCTTCCGGTGACTTTTTAGCGATACTGTATATTAAAATAAGGCGAAACATCATTTATTTAAAGCCGCTAAAATATGAGAATATATTTGTTCAAAAAGTCTGGGAGCGCCCCGAAATCTTGCATTACAAAATCTTGCAAGTACAAAATCTGGCATTTTTTTAAAAATCATGCAAATCAAAATCTTGCCAACCCAAAATCTTGCAGTTACAAAATCTTGCAAGTGCAAAATCTTGCAAGTACAAAATCTTGCAAGTACAAAATCTTGCACATACAAAATCTTGCAAATACAAAATCTTGCAAATACAATATCTTGTATTTAAAAATCTTTGCAGTTTTAGTATCTGTACCCGTCTTTAGTATCTAACATAATATTAATTGCGTATTCATAAAAGTTCAATATAATTTAAAAAAATAAAATAAAAAAAGTTGTGCAGATAGCGATCCGGATAACTATGCGTCAAGAAATATGGCTAATATTAGAATTATAATGGAAATCTCCACTTTTCAAAATATTTCAACAAAATATTCTGGATATTTTCCAGAATTTAAATTTTCGTTTCTGATTAATGAAGATTTAATATTAAAATTAAAATGGAAATCTCCATTTTTCAGAATATCTCAACATAATATTCTGGTTAAGAATATTTAATCGTGGACATTTGATTTTGGATATCTCAAGCAAAATTCTACTGTATAATTATCATTATACAGCAGAATTTTGTCAGTGCGATTTGTTATCTTGCATAACAATTTCCCGTAGATTTATAGAATCGCGATTCTATAAATTTACGGGAAATTGTTATGCAAGATTTTGTAATGCAAGATTTTGAAATGCAAGATTTTGTACTTGCAAGATTTTGTAATGCAAGATTTTGTAATGCAAGATTAAGGAGCTAACCCAAAAAGTTCGTACCAAAAAAGGCAATGGCAACACTAAAATACAAATTTCCTTAATATTTACCTGTCAGCCCAAAAATACTGTTTTCACGACACTTTGTTGACCATGATATGTAAATTTATCATTAAAACAGCAGACTCTCCGCTTAAAATTAAATTTGTCATGAGAAACAGGTGATCATAATCACATAGTATTTTTAAACAACTCGATCAGCTGAGTCTGGAATCCGTCGGGCCACGAGACTATTTTCCGTAGTCGCCCCAATTCGGTGATATGTCTTCTAGAACTTCATGATGTCTACATACCTATATACATATTTGTTTGAAATGTTTTTTACTTTCTTATAGTGATAATAACTTACTTATAGGACTGGCATCGAGCGCCAACCTCTGTGTCAACTTTCTAATTTAAAAAAGAAAAATTTCTGGAATCTATAATTGTCGTTTAAAATATAATGATTAAGCCAGTGTTCATAAATTTGAACTTCTTCTTTGCGATCTAACTTGTCCGCTTCCGGCTCTTTATGTAAAATTTCAACGTTGTTGTTAAAACTTGTGCATTTATGATGCTGTTCTGTCAGATGTTGTGCAAAATTTAATTTTTTATGTATTTTTCCTACTTCCTTCATATGTTCGACAAATTTTGTTTTGCCCAGTTTGCCAAATAAACTAGTTTCAGCTATCGATTAAGTATTCAGCTGTCTATCTTTGACATCTACGACCAAACATTTTCAAGAATTATGAAATATAAAAAATTCGTTTGTAGTAGGATCGAAAGATCAAGTAAGCTGGAAACGTTATTCAGTTATGCTATCCATCTCACTAATCTCTTGTAGTATTCCAAAGTGGCTCTCATCGTTTAAAATGTTTGGAAAACCCTGCATTATCGAATAATAAAATATAATAATCTCTATAACTGCAGTAACTTCCTATCCACAATCAAAAAACCATAATCGTTTACAGCCAATTTTGAGTTATTTGGATTACTGACAGATCAAAAATTGACTGTCTAATTTGAAAATTTGAATCTACCAAGAAACTGGTTTTAGAATTCATGTTAAATTATACCAGCGCAAGTGTAAATTGTTGGAATGTCAAAACCATCATGGCATCTTATTTACGATGAGTTAAAAAAAAAATTAATAATTTTTTAGAAGAACTAAAGCAACATTTTATGTGGACGACGCAAAGTATACTGTTTCAAAAACCATACAAAATCCAATAGAGAAAATATCTTTCTCATCAGTGGTGAAATTCAATCCAACTAAAATAGTACTGTGTGTGAGTTGTTGAATTCATGTACGCAACGCACGTAATTTTTCGCAGCGGCTTGATTTTATGATTGAGTTAGGCGTTGAGTTTAGGGTTTCGTTGTGGGTCGAATTGTGGTTGACTAGAGTAGAGAATAGAGTTAGGGTCTAGGGACGCGGTCTAGTTGGGCTAATATACTGGTGTTAGAGGTTTTCATTTTGTTGAGTTCACCTACACTTGCGTTTCGGGTTGATTTATTGAGTTGAGTGTTGAGTTTGGAAATGTTGAGTTTGGGATTCAGTCGAGTTGGCGTTGTATATAGGTAAAGTTGAAGTTAAATTAGAGTTAAGTGAGAGGTCCAGTTGGGCATTAATTTGGGGCCGAGTCGAAGGTTTAGTTGTAGACTGAGCTGAGTTAACACAAGTATGAAGTTTGTGAATCGGGATGATTTCCGGTTGTGTTGAAGTTTAGCTGGGATTGAATTAGCTGGAGTTGGTATTGAGTGTTTTATTTTTGGAATTATTTCGGGGTTGATTTGGTGTTGAATTAGTGATTAAATAGAGGCTCGTGTAGAGCTTAATTCGGTGACTGCGTTGAGATTCACTTAGATGTCGAACTGTAAATTGAGTAAGGAGTTAAAGGGTCCAGTTAGGGATCGATTTCGGAGTTGAGTTAGAGATAAGAAGGAGTTGACTTGAGACGAGTTGAGGAATAAACGAGAGGAATTTGTAAATCTTGGCCAAGTCTGTTATTGGTGTAACCTTGGATTAATCGCCAAATGGCCCAAAATACTGTTTAACTTAACTTCAAACAGTTTTAGAATAATACTCGGCTTCCACAGAATTAGAGAAACGTATTTCATCTTTATAACCTTTTTAAGGGCCAGATCTACAAAGGTTGGACGTAATAACCACAGTTTTGTTCGAGGTTTTCTCTTAATAAATAAACTAGGAGATGCCGTTTTCACCGAAGATGGCCTGGTGGGGTATCTTAACAGGAAATTGTATAGAAATCTGGTAAAAAATATGTTCATCACGAAATAGAATGAGAAATCAGCCAGAAACCGATATTACAAAATATTCATTAGCAGTCTCTCACTGTTCTCTCTGACCTGTCATCGATTTTAGGCTACCAACATTTTGATCATGCCAGCGGTTAATTCCGAAGATGCCAGGATGTTCCTGATATAACAATTTAAGAACAGTTGTGAAAATTTAGGAAAGTATGTCCCTAAACTAAATATTCAACCTATGTTAAAAATTTCGGCCACCTGAGAGAAAGGGGTTAGTACTACGTGCATAATTGAGTTTATTTCGATCTATAGCGTATCGGGACAACTTTCTCTTCTGAAACGAGTTTTGCCAGTCAACTTGCATAAGGAAGATATCTCGGTGCTCGTCATCGGTACTAATTTTCAGTTATATTTTTGTATCGTCAAATATCAGCCTAAGAAAGAGATATTTATTTCCATTATGAATGTTACATCATCTGATGTAACATGCTGCATTTGGCACTGATTAGTACTTATCTAATCACTATGTTTCATCGGTACCAAAACCATATTACTGACCATTATTTTGTTATTTTCTTCTGCTTTAGAACGATTACAACACGGGTGGAACAAGGTTTGCAAAATATTGGTTTTGCACCAAACAATATTTCAAAACACTGCAGGATACCTAAGTTTTAATTAATCCGTAAAACCACCATCCCACGAAAGGAAATGTTTCACTGCGAATCTTTTCATCATCGCCCGTCAGCCTGGCAATATCTAATCGATAATATTCTGATCTGTAACGAAAATCGACTTTGTCGCTTTTTAGGAAGATTAATTTCTAATTTTCCAGCTATAAGCGGTTTATTTAATTTTTTGGTATCGTTACCGATGTTAATAATCAATAACTAATCTTTTTTTCAAGGTTAGAAAATTTTAACTTCTTGCATAAAATGATATAGCGCTCAACTCGTATAAATTAATTTCCAAAACCAAAAATTTAACAAAATTAGAAATCGTTTAAGGGAGGGATCTTCGATAGTTTATTTCAATGAGAATTTGGAAATATTGCTACATATAGAATTATCCTGATTCATACGTCTGAACGAACAAAAAAAAGTTGCGTTGCACAATACCATTCAAAACTAACCTAATGGTTGGGTAAGGTAAAGTTTCAAGGAAAAGGAAAATTGTTTATCAAAGCTTCCTCTGATTTTAAGCTGCCCAACATTTGCTGAATCTATCATTAAAATCTCTTTAAAAACTCAAGAGCATTCATTATAAGCATTAGATATTTTTACAAGAAACCAAACATGTGTGAAATCAATTTTTTTTATAAAAGCTCATACATAAAGCGGCCGGAACTGTAAGGGCGTCAACATATTTAACATCGCGGTTTATATTTTATCTGTGTTATTATTATTATTATTTGTTTATAAACAATCTTGTAAATTTTCCTGAGAATGTTAATAAAATAATTATTTTTTATATTTATATTAAAATAATATATAATAATAATCTAAATAATATTAAACAAGAACACATGAAACATAAACCAAACAAAACTATATATTATTGTATAAATAACCCTAGCTATGGCAGTGATGATCTCCTATCACAAGTACAAACTTTATCTCTTGTTATGAGCTCATCCGCAGATTCAAATCCTTGTTTTAGCTCAACACCAGATACAAAAGATTCAAATTATTCACCCCCCGCATGGCATGCCGATTGTTCTCGGTAAGTGGTTTCATCCTAACAAAAAAAAAAAAAATTCAAAACAAAATTTAATTACCAAACAGTCAAATTAATAATTCGAAATTAATTAATTTTTAAAAATTGATGCTGGTGCTTCTTAATTTATTATGATAGTGATTATTAAAATAACAATAAGCTTCTAATTGTTGAATTTATATTTTATTATAGAACATTAAGGATTTTTTATGTAAATTGTGTAAATTACTAAAATACATTAGGAATGCTTGTAGACCAAATTACGGTTCCCGTGGGTATAAAATGCATGTGCTTTTTATTTAGATTGTTATTGTTTTTATTTTATCTAACTCTTACACATAACTCATTTTATATATTCAATTGGGATTATTACTAATTACAAAAAAAATATTATTGGCAAGGGGTTGTATATATTCAGAGATTTTAGTGGAGTAATTTGACACTTAAATCTTTCAATATTTTATTAAAAATTAAAACAAAAGTTTTTCAATAAATTGTGGTGACACCTGTTATCATACCTCACAATTACTACTAATTTTTGTATCGTAATTTTTCTAGAATTGTTAAAGGATTTCCACCAGTATCACCATATATTGGCGTAAGTCCAACACTGTGTTTTCTGTTAAAAGAAAAGAAACCACTATGCTGTCTTCAATTAGCACAGGTAAGCCCGCTATAAAACGATTTTAGCGCGTACTAAATTAACTATTATGTTTTATTACGCGCAGGTATGCGAACATTGCAGTTATCGCAATGCTAAAGAATACCAATGGCAAAATAAAACAATAATTCTAGCCGCCGACTATGCATCAAATGGCATTTACAATTTTATAATCCCATTGCGAGCCCATTTCCGTTCAAAAACCTCATTAAATCCCATCATACTACTATTAGAACGTCGTCCAGATGTTGCATTCCTCGATGCAATATCATATTTTCCGTTGGTCTACTGGATGCTCGGCTCAATCGATTGTCTTGATGATTTATTACGCGCTGGTATAACACTAGCGGAAAATGTTGTTGTTGTAAATAAAGAATTATCAAATTCGGCAGAGGAGGATACACTCGCCGATTGTAATACAATTGTGGCTGTACAAAATATGTTTAAGTTTTTTCCATCAATTCGTAGCATCACAGAATTGTCACAAAGTTCGAATATGCGTTTCATGCAATTTCGGGCGCACGATAAATACGCGTTACATTTAAGCAAAATGGAGAAACGGGAAAAGGAGCGCGGTTCACACATATCATACATGTTTCGTTTACCATTTGCGGCTGGTACCGTATTTAGTGCTTCCATGTTGGATACCCTACTGTATCAGGCTTTTGTTAAAGATTATGTTATTACATTTGTAAGATTATTATTAGGAATTGATCAGGCGCCTGGTAGTGGATTTTTAACATCTGTAAGTAAATTTTTTTTTGTTTTAATTTTACAAAAATTTTTTTTGATTTCCTTATTAACAATATTTAGATGAAAATAACAAAAGAGGATATGTGGATACGAACATATGGTCGACTATATCAAAAATTATGTTCGACAACATGTGAAATACCAATTGGAATTTATCGTACCCAAGATACATCGGCTGCTGATATATCGCATGTGAGTACTTCACCAGTGAGTGAAAGATGGGGACCATTTGGTGCATTTGGAATGAAACACTGTGTGCGGTTGCGACCATCGGTGAGTTTGACCGATTTTTAAAAAAAACCGTATATACAAAATCAATTAAACACAAATTATAAACATCATACATAATTTTTAATTAATAATTTGGTTTTATTTTTACTAATTGGAGAACCAAAAATTTAAAAAACATTTTTTTTTTCTAATTATTCGGCAATTTTTTAATTTAAATTATGTACAAGCCATAATCTTCCGATTAAGTCTCTTTTTGTTTATTACAATTTTTTTTACTCTTCTCTCTCTCTTTATCTTGCTCTTTTTACTCTCTTATAAAATTAATTTTATACTTTTTAAGATTTTTAATATTCTGCTTAACGCCACTCTGAGTAATTTATAAAAAAAATTTAGAGCCTAAAACTATCTGTCGCATTTTTGTACCTCATATTTATCTGTTATGTGTTCTAAATATTTCAAATTAGTAATTTATTAGTAGAATATGATGTGCTGGCCGGAAAATCAATATTCCCGCCTAATAACTGTGTCATTTAAGTAGAGCACCTGGACAAATTTTGTTATGTCTATTAATTTCTATAGTAATCACTACAATTATTTAATGAGCATATAATACAAGACACATATAAAAATATGTAATTATCGTATACCTATAAGAATTACACACATTAATGTTATTATTATGTTGTACACGTCCCATATGAACACAAATATGATTTACTAAGTATTTTTTGGGGGAATAGCTTGTTGTATATAAAGCTTTTGTGGTGGCAGCTTGTTTACTTTAGTTGATATCGCAATTGAACATAGACGCACACACATTGTATATAAATTTAATTTCTTACAGCCTATATTTACTTACTGAATATAATAGCAATAATTATGATTAATTCAATTGACGCGAAAGTTAAAATAAGTTTAGGCGTCACGTTCTGTGCATTAATTTTTTTAATTGGTTAAAGTGGTTTATGATGCATATACATGCATATTATATTCAGGTGTTACCACAATTATCGTTAATTTCTGCTTGCTAATTACCAACCCACAAATTTTGATTAGTTTGGTCTATCGCTGCCAAAGAATATTCAAATGTTCAAATCTCCAATAATATTTCGTCGAAAACTTCTGCAACAGATTTTCACTCAAAAGAAAGCAATCTCAAACCCACCGTGATTAGTGATATTGAAAAACTATGAATTAGCTGAGCACGTTCAGCTAATACTGATTAACTGAATTAACTGGATTAACTTTATGTTACTCTGTAATTTACGGCCTTCTATTTGCCTATAGGTTCTCTTCAGTTCAGCTACATTAGAGTTGATTTCACAATTGAAAAACTTATTCCTAGAATTAATTTGTAAATATTTTGAAAGAAAAAAGTTTCACATTTAAATTAAAATTAAATTTGTTTGAAAAATAGATTTTTTCTGCGGTCGAATTAAATTCTTATAACAATAAAGAATAAAGTATCTAACCGTAAAGCATTTACCATTTTTTAATTCGTTTACCCTCCATAAAAACAGATAAACGCATTTACCGAGTTTAGTGGATTTACTCGGAATTCGACCGCAGCCTTTATATTCAATATTCTAGTAAAGGGAAATTTAATTAGTATGGACAAATTTTTAATTTTAAAATATTCTGGAAATATAAAAGAAGGTTTTATAATTAAAAGGAAATTTCGGGAAAAAAAGGATTTACATTTTAGAGAAGAGTTTAGAATTAATTTTAAAATATTCTGAAAACCTGAAAATTAAATTTAAAATTAGAACAAAATTTCTAATTTTAAAATTAGAATAAAATTTCAAGAAACAGTAGAATTAATTTTCAAATATTCTGAGAAAGAAAGATTTTGAATTTTTAGAATATTCTGGAAAAATCAATTTTAATTTTTAAATGTTCTGACAAAACAAATTTAATTTTAAAATTAAAATGGGATTTCGGGAAAAGGGGATTTCTATTGTTATAATATTTAGGAAAAAGAAGATTCAATTTTAAAATTAGAATATAATTTTTCGAAAAATAATATTAATTTTCAAATATTTTGAAAATTTAAGCAGAACTTAATTAATCGAAGATAAAGATTTAATTTTGAAATATTCTGGGATATGGAGGTTTACTTTTAAAATAAAATAGAAATAATTTTAATTTTTAAAATATTCTCGAAGAGGAAGGTTTAATTTCAAAATTAAAATTAAATTTCTGTGAAAGGAAGATTTGATTTTAATATATTCTGAAAATGGGAGATTAATTTTAAAAATTTGAAGAATTAATTTAAAATATTCTGAAATAGGAAGAATAAATTATAAAACTAAAGTCAAAGTAATTTTGGTTTTAAATCTGGCAAAAGGTGATATAATTTTAAAGAAGTTTGAAAACCTGAGATTTAAATTTTCAATTAGAATGGAAATATGTATTTTTAATTTTTGCGAATTCTGGGAAACACAGATTTAATTTTAAAATCAGTCTAAATTTCTGGAAAAGGGAGGCTTCATTTTAAATTCTTCTGGTGAGCAGAGATTTAAATCTAAAAATAGATTGAAAATATTTATAATTTTAAAATATTCTGGATAAAGAATATTTAATTTTTAAATTAAAATTTTAGCACAGGAAGGTTTAATTTTATAATATTCTAGGAACAAAATATTTCATTTTGAAATAAGAATGAAATTTTTGAAAGAAATATATTTAATTTCTCAATATTGTGGAAAATGGAGATTTAATTTTAAAATAAAATGAAATATTTAAAACTTTTATATATTCTCGAATAGTAAGGTTTAATTTTTGAATTAAAATTGAATTTCTGGAAAAGAAAGTTTTAATTTTAAAATATTGCGCCACAGGAAAAATACGAATTAAATTGAAAATAATTTTAATTTTAAATTCTCGAAAAGGGAGATTTATTTTTAAAATATTCTGAAAACCTGAGATTTAATTCTAAAGTTAGAATGGAAATTATTTTAAGCTTTGTATTATGTTGTAATATTCTGGAAAAATGAGATTTCATTTTCAAATTAGTATGAAATTTCTTAAATGGTAAATTTATTTTTAAAATATTCTGAAATACTCAAATTTTTCAATATTCTAGAAGACGAAGAATTAAATTTAAAATATCCTAAAAAAAAAAGTTTTAATTTTAAAATTAGAATGAAATTTCTGCAAAAAGGGGATATAATTTTAAAATCAGTACGTAATTCCTGGAAAAAGAAATTTAATTTTAAAGTTAGATTGGAAATATTTATAATTTTAAAATATTCTGAAAACCCGAGTTTTAATTTTTAAATTAGGATGGAAAGATTTTTTTAAATACACTAGAAAACGAAGATTTAGTTATAAAATTAATATAAATTTTTTGGAAAAGCGAGATTTAATTTTAAAATTTGAATAGAATTTCTGGAAAAATTATATTTTATTATTTGGATAAAAAAACGTAATTTTAAAAATTCTAAAAAATGGGGATTTATTAAAATGTAAATATTTTTAGTTTTAAAATTATTTCGAATAGAAAGGTTTAATTTTTAAATATTAAAATTGGATTTCTGGGAAAGAAAGATTTAATTTTGAAGTATTTGTGAAATTAGGGATTTAATTTTAAACTAGTAGAAAAATTAATTTTTAAAAATTTTAAGTAAATTATAATTTTAATTTTAAATTCTTTATTGATTTAATTTTAAAAATAGAACTGACTTTCATGAAACATAAGAATTAATTTTAGAATACTCTGTAATAGGTAGAGTGGAGATTTAATTTTATAATTAATATAAATTTTCGAGAGTAGTATTAATTTTTAAATATTCTGGAAAAATCAGGTTTAATTTTAAATATTTTAAAAATATTAGATTAAGTTTTAAAATTAGAATGGAATTTTTGGAAAATTAGAGTTAATTTTAAAATATTCTGAAAAAAAGAGATTTAATTTAAAAATTAGAATAGAATTTCAGGAAAAAAATATTTTATTTTATTATTTGGACAAAAAAATGTAATTTTAAAATATTCTGGAAATTGGAGATTAAAAATTAGAAGAATAATTAAATTTAAATATTTTGAAACATTAAGAACAAATTTCGGAATTAAAGCAGAAATAATTATAATTTTAAATTCTGGGAAAGAGAGGATTAATTTTAAAATATTTTTAAAAAAAAACCTGATTTTTTATTGTAAATTTAAAACAGACTTTCAGGAAACAGAAGAATTAATTTGAGAAAAGATAAAGGTAGATTTAATTTTAAAATTAGAATGCAAAGTTTGAAAAACTGAAATTGAATTTTAAAATTGGAACAGAAATATTTTCAATTTTAAAATTAAATGTATTTCTCTGGAGGAGAAAGATTTAATTTTGAAATTAAATTGCAATCTTCGGAAATAGACGAATTAATTTTAAACTATTCTGGAAAAGGGCTATTTAATTTAAAAATTAAAATAAAGCTACATATATTTATTTTTAAAATATTCTGGAGAATGTAGATTTAATTTTAAATAATCTGGAAACATGAAGTTTATATTTATAATTAGCTTAGCATTTCTGGGAAAAAAATTAATTTTAAAATATTCGGGAAATGAGAGTTTTAATTTTATAATTAGTATGTACATATTTGGTTGTCAAATCCATGAAAGAGCATTTCAAACTTAATGTAAAATTGCCAAAAGCGTTAAAAAAGAAACAATTTTTATTACGATGCCGTAAACAACACATTTTCACCAAAAACAGATAGTTAAAAAACATCCATAATATTAATCCCGTGATTTTCAAACGACTTGAAATCCATTTTATCTTCGCTGTTTTAAACCAGGAGAGTGCTGAGAACTTCATCTACATGAATAGATTTAACAGATTAATTGGTTATAAGCTTTTAAATGTAAAAAATACAATTTCTCCGTATTTTTTTAGAAATTTGAAAATCAAACTTGGCGAATATTTTGATTGCAAATTTGATCGCATAAAATCAACCTACATAGCAAAGTTCAGTAATATGATACGTAACTCAGGTCAACAGGAAATTCAAAAAATAGAGAGACAAGTAGCAAATGGAGCATCAGTGGCTGGTAAATTTATAGACACTGAAATTCCAGATAGGGTGTCAAATATTCTTCAGCTCCAACTTTTTTGCTTCAGCACAGATTTATAATACGGATTAACGGCTTGGTAAACCTCTACGTCAATATTTTAACTAATTTCAAAAAAACTGGCAAACATAAGAAACGCCTAAATCCCAGTGAAATTGTTCTCATGCATAATATCTCCTTTGCCAAACGGATTGTGAGAGATCTTCAGAATATTTTGGTAACCAGAGCAGACAAAGATAATACCACAGTGGTGGTAAAATGCTCTTATTATGCGAACAATAAGTTAATTAAAAAAGACAATACTGCATCCATACAATGCAAATTAAACCGTATGATTACAGTGTTGGAGTCATGGAGACAGAGGTATGGAGGAGGTTATGGTTTGCCCAAAAACTCATAAACTTAACAGTCCATACTGATCCATTGTGAGCTAGGTTGGTACGCCTATGTATGCTTTATATGCCTTCATGTCCAGGATTTTAAACAATACCGTAGGAAATCTGGAAGAACTGTAAAAAACTCAACTGATTTTAAACAAAAAATTTAGAACATCATCTTACTACAGGATCACATAGTTTTATCATTAGATGTAGTGACGCTCTTCACCAATATAAATTATAGTTTAGATTTAGTCTTGTTGAGTGATAGGTGGAAAGAAATTAAAAAGAACTCAACAACTAAGTTGAAGAAAATACAGCTTATCGAAGCGATGGATTTAACCCTCCGAAACTGCGAATTCTCGTTTAACTGTAATTTGTATAGACATTTTTTTGGTTCCCCTATGGGTGGGTTCCCGGTTAACTCAGCAGTTTCCGAGTTGGTCATGAAATTTGTGGAGACGAATATCTTGAGTTCCTTTGATTTATTCCCTGCCTTTTATTTTCGTTATATAGACGACTTAGTTAGGGCTATCCCCAGACAATTTCAAATTCACAATAGAAATGGAGAACAGTAACAAATTAGCGTTTTTATATTTGCTTAGCATACGTAATGCAGATGGCTCGCTTTCTACTGATTGTTTTCACAAGTCAACTTGGTCTGGTAGATACTTAAATTTGAATGCTTACTTACCTCTATCTTACAAAAGAAATAATGTTAGCCGGTTATCCAATAAAATCTTCTAATTATCTGATCCACCTTTCCATAGATCTAATTTCAATCTTCTTAAATCAATCCTCCTTAGTAATAATTATCCGTATTCTTTTTTCAATCCAATAATTAAATCAACCATTTACAAATATTCAACACACATCAATGAATGATGGCCGGGTCAAAACCATTATACGATTCCAAACGTTAAGTCGCTACATGAACAACTATATTACTGTCTTTAAAAATTTAATTTCAGGACTGTCGGCAGAGCATATACCCTGAGTAAGTCACTCTTTTCTGCCAAAAAAGACCCCACTCGTTTGCAGGATAACACAAATGTGGTATATAAAGTTACTTGTAAATGCAGTCAGTCGTATATTTATTGGATAAACAAAGCAATTGTTGCAATTTATAGAATAGGTCTTCTGGTGATGAGAGAATAAATTTTAAAATTAAACTTGAAATTTAAGTTTAAGTTTTAAATTAAAATTGAATTTTTGGTAAAACAAGATTTAATTATAAAATATTCTGAAACAAGAAGAATAAATTTTCAAATTAGATTAGAAATAATTTTAATTGTATATTCTGAAAAGGGAGATTTAATTTTAAAATATTCTGAAAACCTGAAATTTAATTTTAAAATAAGAATAAATTTCTAGAAAAAGAAAATTTAAATTTGAAAATCTTGAAAAGGAAGATTTAATTTTAAGCCTTAGGTATATAATTTTAATATTTTCCGAAAATTGTAAGAAAATGTAATCCTACTGTTGGTTATGTAAAAAGTAATCATCTCTTCAGGGCGGTCCTTGGCGACTGAACTGATTGTACCAAAATTTGCATTCTATATACAGAATTTTTTGTGCAGCTTGTATTATTAGCTAATTATACTAATACAGTCAAATTCCCTTACAATTTGTTTTCTTCACGTTCATACAGCTCTATTTCTGTGTAAGCTATTTTTACCCTAACCTTCGTTAGCGTCGAATGATTGTTCGTAATAATACTAACTACTTTTACGTGTTAAATTCCAAAAACATTAAAAATGGTTTTAGGACCAATTGCATATTAGAAATTACACGAATTAATTTATCAATATTCAAAATTAAAGTATTTTAAAACTAGTATGGAAATATAACATTCTGCAAAATATAATTTTAATTTTTAAATTTTTAATTTTTAATTTTGATTTTAATTTTTTAATCTTAATTTAAAAATAAGAGTGGAATTTCGAGAAAATGGAGATTTACTTTTAAAGTATTTTGAAAGAGAAGAATATTAAAAAAAATAAAAATATCTAAAATGTAAATATTTTTATTTTTTTTTAATATTCGATAAAGGGAATTTTAATTTTTAATTTTTAAATATTTTGGATAAAGAAGAATCACTATCTTATAAGAAGAAAATATTCTTCTTTCTGTTTCTCGAAACATAAGGTCAAATTTTAAAATTTAAATAGAATTTCTAAAAACAGAAAATTAAATTTTAAAATATTCTGAAAGCCTGAGATTTAATTTTAAAATTCGAATGGAAATATTTTTTTTAAATCTCTTTAAAAGGAAAATATAATTTTAAAATATTCTCTAAATATCAGGTTTAGTTAAAAAATTAGAACGAAATTTCGGGCAAAAATAAGTTAATTTTAAAATTAGTACGGAATTCCATAAACGGGATTTTGCAGAAAACCAAGATTTTATTTTAAAATATTCTAGAAATTTGAGGTTCAATTTTAAAATTAGCATACAATTGTAAAAACAAGAATTAATTTTTAAATTTTCTCGAAAAAAATTTAGTTTTAAAATATATTGGAAAAGGGATATTTAATTTAAAAATTAACATAAAGAAATATTTTTTTTTAAAGTATTCTGGAAAATAGCTATAGGTTTATTTTTTAATAATCTGGATACATGAGGTTTATATTTATAATTAGCACAACATTTCTTAGAAAAAAAATAAATTTTAAAATATTCGGGAAATGAGAGATCAATTTTATAATTAGTATGTACATATTTCTAATTATTGTAATATTCTGGAAAACGGAATTTTAATTTTGAAATCAGTATGGAATTTCTATGGAATTTTAAAATTAAACTTCAATTTTTATAATTTTAAAATATTCTGGATCAGGAAAGTTTAAGTTTCAAATTAAAATTAAATTTTTGCCAAAACAAGATTTAATTATAAAATATTCTGGTACAACAAGAATAGATTTTCAAATTAGAGTAGAAATAATGTTAGTTTTATATTCTGAAAAAGGAGATTTAATTTTAAAATATTCTGAAAACCTGAGGTTTAATTTTAAAATAAGAATAAATTTCAAAAAAAAGAAGAATTAAATTTGAATATCTGGAAAAGGATTTAAAAAGCCTTATGTGATCTTAATAATTCCCGAAAATTGTAAGAGAGTTTAATCCAATTGATGATTATGTGAAAATGAATCCTCCCATCAGGGACTATGGCGGTGCTTGGCGACTGAACTGATTGTGCCATAATTTGCATTCTATATACAGAATTTACTGTGCAGCTTGTACTATTAGCAAATTATACTAATACAGCCAAATTCTCTTACAATTTGTTTTCCTTCACGTTACCACAGCTTTATTTCTGTGTAAGCTATTTTTACCTTAAATTTCGCTGGCGTTGAATGATTGTTAGTACCTAAATACTAATTAGTTTATGTATTAAATTGCAAAACACATTAAAAATGATCTTAGGACCGATTGCATATTAGAAATTACACGAGCTAATTTATCAATATTGAAAATTAAAGTTAATTTTAAAACTAGTATGGAAATATTTTTAATTTTTGTAACATTCTGGAAAACATAATTTTAAATTTTAAACTTATGATTTTTAATTTTAAAATATTCTGGAAAAAGGAATCTTAATTTAAAAATAAGAATGGAACTTCGAGGAAATGGAGATTTATCTTTAAAATATTCTAAAATCTCACAATTTAATTTGAAAATTAGAATATAAATATTTATATTTTTTGTAATATTCGGAAAAGGGAATTTGAATTTTTAATTTTTTAATATTTTGGATAAAGGAGATTTACTTTTAAAATATTCTTCTTTCCCTTTCTGGAAACATGAGGTTACATTTTAAAATTTAAATAGAATTTCTGAAAATAGTAAATTAAATTTTAAGATATTCAGCCTGATTTAATTTTAAAATTCAAATGGAAATATTTTTTTTTAATTCTCTAAATATCAGGACTAGTTAAAAAATTAGAATGGAATTTTGGACAAAAACATTTAAAATTAGTACAGAGTTCCCTAAAAGGGATATTTAATTTTAAGGCTTCTCGTAAAGTAAGGTTTAATTTTAAAATTAGATTGGAAATATTGATAATTTTAAAATATTCTGACAAAAGAAAGTTTAATTTATTAATTAAAATTTTATTTTTATGTATTTTTAGGTAAGGAAAGATTTCATTTTAAAATATTCTGGAAATGAAAGATTCAATTTTAAAATTAGCATTGAATTTCTGGAAAAATATTATTTAATTTAAAAATATTCTGAAACTCGAGGAATTTAAAAAAAAAATTGTTTTGTTAAAACCTTAGATTTAATTTTCAAATTAAATTAAAAATTCTGAAAACAATAGAATTAATTTTCAAATATTTTTAAAATTAGAATCAAATTTCTCAAAATGAAAAAAATTAATTTTAAAATTAGAATCGAATTTGTCAAAATGGAAAACTAAAATATTCTAAAAATCTGTGATTTAGTTTTAAAACTCGAATGAAAATATTTTAAATTTTACGATATTCTGTAAATAAAATATTGAAATGAAATTTCTGGAAAAATTTTATTACATAAACTGTTCTAGGAAATAGAGATTTATTTTTAAAATAAAATCAAAATAGTTTTAGTTTTAAAATATTCTCGAATATGAAGGTTTATTTTTTAAATACTAAAGTTGGATTTCTGGGAAAGGAAGATTTTATTTTAGGTTATCCTGGAAATTGAAGTTTTAATTAAAAATTAGAAGAAGAATAACTTTTAAAATATTTTACAGAAATTAATTTTAATATATTCTGAAACATTTAGAATACATTTTAAAATTAATGTTTAAATACATTTAATATTCTGAAAAAGCGAAATTTAATTTTAAAATTAAAATAAAATTTCCGGAAACAGTAGAATTAGTTTTCAAATATTTTGAAAAAATGAAATTTAATTTTAAAATTACAATGGATAATTTTTTTAAAATACTCCAGAAAAGGAAATTTTATTTTTAATATATTCTAGTAACATTAACCCTCATTTTAAAATTAGAATACAATTACCGGAAAGATAAGAAATAATTCTGAAATTAGAATGCAATTCCTGTAAAAGAAAAATTGTATTTTAAAATATTCCAGAATTTTCCATGTCTCGTTTAGGTTGCTTTTTCATTGTAAAGAAAATGTACACAGCTCTTTTAGTATGAGGATCTTACTAGTCTTCTCATTCGTCACGCTATTCGGCTAATGATACACTAAATGATACACTGAATGATAGACAAAATGGTCCCTTATTCTATTTGTTCGGTTTTATAATCGCCACATGTACGAAGATTTTGTCGATTTTTTCAATTCTGGGGTCAATATCTAAATTTTGCCATTTGCGCCCCGATTGCGATGGTCCATTCGTAACATCCAAAATCAGGAACTATTCATCAAATTTCTGAAGAGATTTTTACAAAAATTTCGAATTTTAATGGAAAGTTGCATCCGAGCTAAGACCATGAAGCTATCACTATTTTAAGAAAATCTTAAATTCAAATGGATCACATTAAGTTTATGCCTGGATTACTATAAAAGATGTGCACTGTTACTGGAAATTGGAAGTCGGAATCAATAAAATCCTAATACAAAACCCTTTTGGATTCCTAATATACTGAACAATCACTTTCAGTTCAAATAAATTCTAATATATCAAATCGGGCCCAATGAATAGAGAGGTAGAACTGATGCGGACAAGGTAATCAGAAGCTTCATTCCGCTCGATTCCAGTGTACCCTTTCACTCACATAAATGTAACGTTATGTGCGGTGCCAGATGTTTAAGTGTGTTAAGTCAGTCCGATACCAATCTTTTGCATAACGGTTTATAACTTAAGAGCCATTAGGGCTGCTTGGCTGTCTTATGTTTTAGATCCGTTTGAAAACCAAACCGTTGAGCCCCGCTCAAAGAACGGCCTATCAGTACACCACCTGTCTGGATTTAACAAAACTAAAAAGAACGACTTGTGGAAGTCTAATTTAATTGACATAACGTTGGAAGTTATTTCCGTGGTATGATCTTTTTGAAACTTCTTAAGAATTCTCAGATGCCCACCTAAACTGCTTGGTTTAATATTGCGTTTTGAATGTATCTACAAGGCCGTAGTTGCCAGGTTTGTTTTAATATGAAAGTGCAATGGAGTCAGCGGTCTAGAAGAGCCTCCTATTCGTCATTCGACCATGTTCTTACTGAGCCTTGAATACCAAGGCAACTAAAAATACATTTCCAAGGAATTTGCGTTCCCTTATCCTCAGTTCTGGGGCAATGAGCCTAATGTATGGTAATAATGACTCTATTTTAAATTTTAAGTATAAGTACTGTTTCCAGTATAGTTGTTGATCCAAAATTACTCCTGGATATTTAATTTCTTTGGAAAACTGAACCATAGTACCAGAGGCAGAGTATAGGATAGAGTATAGTATCGTAGATCTCTTATTTTACTAAAAACACGAAAAAAATAAAATTCTGATATTTCATTGTATTGGTGTATTTTATATAGCAATGATTTTTAAATGCGTTGCGTATATAATACGTATATGCAATACAACGATAACATTGAAATGAATTTGAAATATTCCCCCTGATTATAACTGGACTTCATACGAAACGACCATAATAGATTATAAAATCGGTCGCACATCTCATTGTGGACATATCTCTTTACGGCTCATTGTGGACATCCATTCACCTGATTGCGGAAAACGGAATCCCTCTTCCCTTGTTGCCTTAGCTATTGACGCATAGGAGGTTCTGTAAAAAGCTCCCTAAAACTTAATTTAAATGTTTGTGAATTTTTGCCACTAAGGGCCGACGCTGTATATTTCCCAGCTTGAAATGCAAACTGGTTCCGATGAAACGTACTACCTGTAATGGATTTACTTCTTATTTGGTAACCCAAAACTTTTTCTAATTGGGCGATATCTGGATGGGCCCTGCTTTTGGGTTGGAGACCACATTTACTCTTCTCCAAAGTTTCAGAAAGTACCTAAACTACAAGGTTTAGCTTGCTAAATTTCCATTTGCCCTCTGGAGCAGTCCTATAAAGTATATGAAAACATGTTTTTGGTCCCTCTGGGAATGCAAACTTGTAATTAGTGCATTCATTGGTGCGTTTTACCTTGTTGAATAATTTTCTCGATTTTTTCCTTAATATTTTCCAGCTCCCCGTTCCATCAAAATACTATCTTAACAGACCCCTTCGCTTCAAAGGACAGCTGTTCTGAAACGCTCCGTTCTGAAAGCCGTTCTGAAAGTATATTCTCATGGCATTATATGCATCTCCCTTCAGCCGCTTTGACAGTGCAACAGTGTTTCCGTTTGCGTCAACTGTTTTTGCTAGAAATTATCATTCTGGTTTAAAGTATCTCCAAAGCGCGAAATAGACAAATTTACTAATTAATACAAACTTATTGTGATTTTCCAGTTAAATATTACAATAAAAGTGAATTATGTCTCTTCAACTGTTGATCAGTTTTGAACGAATAATGAGTATATTGTTGCGTAATTCAATAATGCGCAAAATCTTGGACGTGCGTTTCAGCAGTTCGTGTATAACACGAATCTTTGAAAGATTTAATGTGATGTTAAATTTTTAAACCTATTTGTTTAAAAATTATACGTCATCTAAAATCTGTCAAAGATTAGCATTAGTCATGCACTACTGAACAAAATATCTCTTTGGGAGCTTTCGACATGAAAAATGTTAGCTTTATTTATTGGATAGTGTAATAATTTTTAAAATTTTTACTTAGTCGATTTAGATTTCGATATAAATTGTGAATATTTCTTCTAATCATCGTGCTTCGAGCATCGAGGCCAGTCAACCTTTAATAAGGGTATTACAAAATATTAAATTTAGGGTTTCATTATTACTAAATGCTAAAATTTAATAACTGTAATATATGTCAAAAGCTACACATGAAAAAATTTTAATTTTAGCAATTACCAAGTTTTTTTTGTTACTCTAATTTGAATGAATCAATTAATTCGTGGCCTGATGAGATTTTTTTTTTTTTGCTGGCGCTACATCCCAAAGAGGGATTTGGCCGCTTCACTGTGAAGTTTCGTAATCATTTTTTCAACGGATAATGAGTGATTAATTCATTGATCCTTACATTAACCAGCCTTGATTTTTTCATCACCCGCCGGGAATCGAACCCGGGACCTCCGGAGCTTAAAGCAAGCATGCTAACAACTGTGCTACCGAGGCGGATGAGAGATCGTAACTGAATTGAATTCTCTTACATTTTTCGGAAATATTAACTTCAAATAAATTAAAAATTGTAAATTCTTCTGAGAGTTTTTTAACTTTTAACTTGAGCCTAATCAATTCCTAGGTCGCTTACTTTCCTAAATATCTAGAATCTAATTTAAATTGTACTTAATTGAAACTTGTGTTTTATCATTCAAGCTTGCTAATTATATTGTGGCATTGTAGTCTATATTTTATTGTAAAACTATTTTAAATTGACATAAACTTTTTAAAGCTCTTACTAATACATTTTAAATTATTCTTAAATTATTATTAAAGCTTTTTACTATTTTCATTATTAATGAGGTTTATAATTATAAAATTTGAGCTTAAGCAGTTTAAATTGCTAAAGCTTCCTCTAAAATTTGCTTGTCGCCAAGACCTCAATAATTGGCCTAGCAAATTGAAATTTAGGTTTCTAGTATTATTAAAAGCTGAAACTTTATTGAATCAGCCAAAATTTGAAAAATGACGAAAGCTCTCATATTTTATACTTTTAAGTGTTGAAATTATTAAAATTTTCAAAATATAACCTGAATCATTCTAAATTGAAATTTAAACTTTTAAATCTTTCTCCAATCATTGTACTAAAGCTTAAAGAAAAGCTCAAATTGAGGAATCTAGTTTTCTTAAATAAAAGCGTAATTTCAAATTACTATCAAGAAATCGAAAGCTTTGGTAATTATTATTTTAAATTTATATGTATTAAAACGTCTTATATTATAAGAATTTAATTGATTTTAATTGCTTTAAACTCTAAGCTTTCTGCAATCAAAGTTATATAGAATAACATAGCTTAAATTTTGATAACTATTTTTTATAAATGCTGAAACGTGATTTTAATCAACCAAAATATCAGAGATATCGAAATCTCTCAATAATACATTTTAAATTATATTAGAGCTTCTTATTCTTTTCACTATTTATACATCACAAATCATGCCAAAATAGCGTATTCGATATATATTCCTCCAATCAACAGGCTGAAACTCAAAAATCCTTAATTTAAATTTCTTTTATTAATGAATACTGAAACTTGATTTTAGGAAAGCATCAATTTAAAAGATGTCGAAAGCTAGCAATAATAAGGTATACATTCCTTGAGATTTTATTTGTTTTTAATTCTTGATAGTGTTAAAACTTAGTAAAAACTCTTTCGAATCGATTCAAAACTACGATTTAAGCTGCATAAACTTATTATTATCTAAAAACTTTGTGCTAAAATTATTTAAAAAAAAAATTTAGCAACCAAAATTTAAAAGATGCTTAGATACATTTCAAAACGATTCAAGAGATTTTACGTCAGAGCTTGTAAACAAAGCTTTTATTCTTCTATGTGTTGATATTGTTCATTTAGGTATCCGTAAATTTAGATATCGAAAGCTCGGTATGATACATTTGAAAATCTTCGAAGATCATTTTATTCTTTAAACATTTAAAAGTGTTAAAAGGTTTGAAATTTTAAATTAATAGATTTTGATTGCATTTTAATTTTTCTCTTGTAAGCTTTCTTTAATTATGTAGATAGAATTTAAAACAGCCTGTAACTATGTTGTTTACATTAAATGTATTACTCTTAATATTGAAACGTGATTTTAGGCAAGCTAAATTTCATAAAACGTCGAAAGCTTTAATTGATAAACTTTATATTCTTCTGAGAGCTTTTTATTTTCTTCGGACACTTGGGCTAAAACATTTGAAATTGAGCATAATCAGTGTAAGCTTTATATAATCTTTCTGAGTTTGATTATTTTGGAGTCGTTGTTCTATTGATTGGATATCGTTTTTGCAAGTCAAAATTTAATTGTAAGACCATTTTAAATTTTAATATTGCAGGAAGCAAAGTGCCTCTAGTCGGTGTTTAGGTTTTCAATCGCAGTTAACAATTTTATTTTATTTATTTTAAGACAAGGGTATGTTCGTGTGACCAGTTTCTCAACAAATTAGGTAAATTTCAATTAAAAAACTCTAGTCTAATGTTTTTTTATTATACGTTGTTACAAAATGTCAATACAAGTAAATAGTTTAAATGAAAGTAAATTTAGTTGAGTTTTAAATCGTTTCAATGTCGATACGCATAAATTAGCGTGCTGCTTAATTTGAGCTTTCAGAACTTTCTAAATTTTTTGATGCTCTGACTTAATGATGATCTCATTGCTATTAAGTATCCTTATGTAGAATAACTGATTGATGAACCCTCAATTTTATTATGTGCTTTATGTACGTACATATATTCAAGAAAAGTTTTTAAATTAAAGTCAATGTGGGTTCTGTTTTAAATGCTAAATGTGACTCTAAGAAACCAAAATTTAAGACACGCTGAAGCTCATAAATTTAGATGAGCAAGATAATTTAGTAGATGCCGAAAGCACTCAAAGATATATTTTAAAACAATATGAGATAGAGATTATAATAAAAGATTCATCCATTCTTTTTTAAACCTGGAGTAATTTATTCCGTTCGTTCCAAATTACTACGAAATATTTATGAAATTTGTATCCGGTAAATTTTATGTGATTCCTCAATTTATTCAACAGGTTAACACAATAATAACTCGTGCTGAAAATTGCATCCTATATACTTTAGTAAATCGTAATAACAAAAAATACTTTTTGAACAACTCAGAGATGAGCTTATCCGTTAAATAGTTTTGACATAAACGTGATTGAATCTCATGTATTATTCATTGTTCGTTTAGTGTAGCTATATTTCGACTATTTCGTATACTGAAAATATCGATCGAACAAAAACATTTCACGAATTCTCATTACTACAGTAACTACTTTCATGTATGCTTGGATTGTTAGATTTTAAAAAACGTCACGTATTTTACACACTATCTGGTAATATTTGCAATTTTTTAATACGTAACAGTATATAACCACTTTATATAGATATACCTGATAGAATACTAAACAGTATGCAAACACAAAAAAAATAGTTTTGCTCTAAAGTTTTTTTATAAATTTTTATTTATTTTATTAATTTTTTTTATGAAACGTACATATAATATACAATGTATGTATATTATGCAAATCTATTTTCTTCATTTTAACACACATACATAATATACAAAACATATTTTATTTTATTTACGTTAAAAGCTTTTTGCAAATAATCTGTTCAAAATAAAAATAAAAAGTTGAAAGGCAAGCAAAGAAAAAAACAAAAAGTCTCTTCTTTAAAATGTATAAATTTAATTTTTCACATTTTCATTAAATAATTTATTTTATTTTATTATTATTATTTTTTGATATAATTTTCCGATTTGAAAGGAAGTTGAGTTAGAGCAAAAAATAAAATAACACAAAAAAAATGTAATTTCAAAGTGGAACGTAACATGCGATGGAAATATGTTTGAATTTCAAATACCTGGATACTTTTCTATGTGCGGTTGGTTTTTATTATTTTTATTTGTAGTAAAGAGGTGAAAATTGAATTTTGCCAACTGTATAAAAAAATTTGTCTGAATTATTGAGTGGGAGGTTTTTTTTTTGTACTTTGGGTTTGCTTAAAAATTTGATAAACTGAATTTACTTTGTTTAAATTTTCTATAAGTTGTGGCTCTTAAAAATATTTAAAATATTTTAAATGTGAATTGTGTATGTGTACATTATACACCTACAGATCCAACTATGTATTTTTATTATTAAAAAAATCAAAAATTTATAATTTATACATTTTAAAATCTGTGCTGCACTCAAAAATTATTTTTTTTTGCTCTCCATTTAGCCACAAATAAAATGTTTTTCCATTTGCTTCGATTAATAATGCAACGATTTCATATTGTGTGGTGATGGTTAAAAAATGTCCACCAATAAAATACCAAAAGTTTTGAATATTTATAGAGAATTTGAATTTTAGTGTTTTGGTACAACGTATTTCAACAAAAGGCAATAAAATCAGGTAAACGTAATTATAGTTCGCGAAGAATACCAATGATTCGCCAAACTAAAATTTATAGAGAATTCCATTAATTGGTCATTGTAGTCAATGGATAGAAAAATTCCGTCTCTAGGAACAATATTGTTAATGCTTTAGGTTGAAACAAATGCAACTACAGGCATTAACTTGTAGTTGAACCAAAATTTTAGATTCTGTCTTTGTCTATAGTTCGTCTGTAAATTCCTTTTTCATGTGGTTCTCGAAATTTTACTAATGGCTAATTCTTATCCAAAAATTGTATTTAAGCTTTTATTCCTGATTTGATTTGAACTGAATCATCTGTACTGATCAACCAATCGTTTTCGTTCAATTTAAAAATTGACTTTGAATTTAAATTGGCTGAGGAATGTCAGAATAAAGTTATGAAATTTCCATTTTATATAATTTGTAATTACTATGTTCAGAAAGTATCTGAATTCTTGTCAAATTAAGTGAAATATTAAACGAAATATTTTTCCATTATTAAATTTTTTGCGTTCTGATCAAGAACTACAGACTCAGCTTATTATACAATTTTGGTGGAACTTCCTCTATAGTTTGAATCAATTTTGATGCCAAGTTATTTGGCAGTTTTCAGTAAACTTAGGCCCGATTTTATGAACGAGGATAAATGATTAATCCTCTGATTTAGCGTAGTTTGCCTAGTATGAAACAATGCAAACTACGCTAAATCAGAGGATTAATCATTTATCCTCGTTCATGAAATCGAGCCTTAGTGTTTCAGTTGTTACAGAATGTTCATGCGAACTATAGCTGTTTCTGGCACCAGTTTTGTTATTCTCATCTCTGGTATAAAAATTGCCTGGTATACCGGTAGGTAGAGTTTCTGCTTTCTAGAGGTTTTTTAATTTTTGTAAATCATAAAAATAATATAATAACCCTCAAGAAATCGAGAAGATACAGGAGAATCTCGATATTTTCAGAAAATTTATTATACAATATCATATAAATTATTAAATAAAACTACTAAAATTTATAAAACAGCAGATAGCTGTTTCATAAATATTCATGTGGAATTCTTTGCCTTGTGGTACTATAGTACATTTTTGACATAAAAACTCAAAAGGCCTCACTGGTGCATTACACCAGCCGCGATACCCCGCTCTTATCTAGAACTAGGCCCCCCCTAAAATTCACATTGATCAGGTCGCAGCACAGGTAACTAATAG
The DNA here is from genome assembly GCA_963556165.1 of Tipula helvola. Lineage (NCBI taxonomy): Eukaryota > Metazoa > Arthropoda > Insecta > Diptera > Tipulidae > Tipula > Tipula helvola. The sequence goes on along the minus strand of OY744483.1, from coordinate 32,307,879 downwards.
CCAGCGTTTCCTCTTGCATTTTTCCTATCACTTGGATACTTCCCGCTCTAATCGACTCGAATAAAATTATCACGTCATGCACCTCTTTCCGCTCGAACATATGGGAAATTCTTCAAACCGAAATTTAATGCTACGATCGGATATTTCGGCTTCCCAAAATTACCTTTTTGGCTTTCCAACATTTAAAGGATCTGTTAGGCTGAGTTAATTTTGGTACAAGATAACCAAACAAATTTGGTTCATTTGCTAGTCAGATACAGCCTGTACTAAGGCTTTTTTTATTGTATTTGATTTAGTAGTTATAGCGTGTAGTAATCCTAGCCTATTAGTAATAAAAAAAAAATAACTTCTTGCTCGGTGAACTTCAGTACTGTTCGGTATTTCATGTAGGCAAAAAACACACACTATATCATCGACATCAAACCCCCTGATTATTAAACCGCTGGCGAGTGTCACGGACCTTTCAAGCGGGATATCGATCTTTCACTTACACTTTATTAATTCTTCGACTATCTATGCAAGGTCGCTGCGTCCCATCTTTCTTATCTGCTACTACTTGCGCCTGCACCCCGGAAGACTTCTCTGCTTATTTAAATGGATTGGTAAAATGCCAAAGCTGTACTGAACATTTTCCGATATTATATTTTATATATAATTGTTATCGAAAGGCTTATTAGCCCTCCCTTTATAAACGTAGAAAAAAGAATGAAAATTGGTTTTAAAGGCCTGTGAATTTAGAAAGAATTTTTTCGAATTATAAACCATCGATAAGCGATGGCGTAACCATCGCTTGCATTCGAAAATTATAAACAAATATTTGTTTGTTCGCTATAATACATAGAGTAGAATTTATAGAACTGACTGAGTTAAAACCATTTTAAAATAATGGAATTTACAATAAGAAAAGAATTTGTATTGGGTCATTCCATATGAAATCGTACATGAGTTGGACACGATGCCTCAAAAATTGTTCAAACTATATTTATTCGATTTATAAGTAAAAAAAAAAATTGTTTATAGAAAAATATTTCTTTTTCTCTCTCTCACTCTCGAGTTTACATTCTCTAAAAGTTTTCTCATTTTCAAGGAGTTTTGGGTATATGTATTACGTTTTTGATTATATTTTTGGAACGGGTTGACCGATTTTGGTTTTCTCAACGGTTTTTGACAGATAGAAGAATATGTAAAATTATGAAATAATTTGTTCTTAATAATTTTTAATTTTGAAATTTTGCTGATTTTTTGAATCTGTATTTTTTAGTATCTTGATAACAAAAAAAATTATTATTTTTTAAATTTTTTAAATTAACTTTAAATTACTTGCTAATAATGACACTTTAATCTGTGAAACATTCAGATTGGCACTAGAAGAAAAATTTTGAGGTACAGTCTAAAACATCGTCAAGTGTCATTATTAGAAAGTAATTTAAAGTTAATTTAAAAAAATTAAAAAATAATAATTTTTTTTGTTATCAAGATACTAAAAAATACAGATTCAAAAAATCAGCAAAATTTCAAAATTAAAAATTATTAAGAACAAATTATTTCATAATTTTACATATTTTTCTAGCTATCAAAAACCGTTGAGAAAACCAAAATCGGTCAACCCGTTCCAACAATATGATCAAAAACGTAATACATATACCCAAAACTCCTTGAAAATGAGAAAAATTTGAGAGAGTGTAAACCCGAGAGTTAAAGAGAGAAAAAAAAATATTTTTCTATAAACATTTTTTTTTTTACTTATAAATCGAATAAATATAGTTTGAACAATTTTTGAGACATCGCGCAAATCTCATACGATTTCATATAGAATTTAGATACCCATGGCATTTATAAAATTGATGAAATTTAGAAAATTTAAAGAATTTTTAAATAAAATTTATAAAAGCTATAGAGTTTATCGATTTATTAGAATTTATAAAATTTATAGAATTTATCGGATTTACTGAATTTATAGGATCAGTAGGATTTGAAGAATTTACAGAATATAGAAAATGTAATTTAAAGAATTCTTAAAATTTTCAAAATTAATAGAATTAAAAAAAGTATTTTATTTATAGAATATATAGATTTACTAGAAATAATAAAATTTGAAAATTTTTTAGAATTTACATAATTTATGCAATTTATCAATTTTATAAAATCAATGGAATATGTCGCATTTACAAAGCTTGTAAAATTTAAAAGATTTAATAAATTTGAAATTTAATGAATTTTTAAAATTTATTAAATTTACAGGATTCAAAGAAAAATACGTAAAATTTTAGGAATTTATTAAAGAAATTATATAAATTTTACAATTACAAGGACTAATCGAATTTATAATATAAAGTTTATAAAATTTGAAGATTTTATCAATTTTTATTTCATTGGATTTATGAAGTTCTTGATATAATTAAATTTTTTGAGAAGAGCTTATACTTTATTTTAAGAATTACATATAAAATTTATAATTTTTCTTACATATTTTACTCTTTTTAGTGTATATTTCTAACTGTTTTTATTGTGTTATTGCATACATAGGTTTGTAATATAAAACTTCTGTAGCTTTTTCTTAGCCTATAGAGATTTACTTGTGCATCTATCAAACGGTGCCTTCGTTTATCAATGAAAACAAATAAAAATTAACAAAAGGCTGATATGAGCCAAAAGCCGAAAGAAAATTCCGATATAGACAAAAGACTATTATGGAAAAGCCGACAAAGACCAGAGACCGACAAAAGTCTGACAAAGACAAATTTCGCCACGGACAAAAGGCCGACAGAGATAGAAGGCCGACATGGATCAAAGATCGACATGGGCAAATGGCAGACAGAACGAATGTACTAAATAAAATTGCTTCTAAATAAAATTCTGGCAAAGGACTGTTTAATTTTTTAATACACTGGAAATGAGATTTCTATTCTAATTTTAAAACTAAAATTCCATTTTAAAAAATATTTTAAAATTAGGTCTTAGTTTCCAGAATTTCTTCAAATTTGGCATTGAAATCTAACTTTTTCCAGAATATTTTAAAATTATTTTTTTCTTTCCGGAAATTCTGTAAAGAAAGATCTAATTTTAAATATTCTGGAAAATGCACTTTTGTGTAAATTATTACCTTGTAAGGGATACGCTTTCGCCACTAGATGTAATTTTTGGGGTTGCAGTAAACGACGCTGCACCTGTATAAGATTGTGTTCCCAATTATTTTATCAAAAACACACTGAATTTAATGGTAAGCGGCTACACCACTCAATTCGGGTGTACCGCATTTATTTTAACAAAATGGTTTACAAAAATTATGTTTTTGGAAAAGCTAAAATTCACCACCACTTCATTTACTGCACTGGGTAATAGATATTAATCCTCACTGAATTACGTTACACGTCGCGGTATCAAGAACGAATCCCTTTATAATTATTACCGTTTTAGTTTTAATAATTAATTTTTATTTAGAATTAATTTTATGTCGCTTGATTTTTGTTCCGCCTTTTTTGACAAGAAGAAAGATTGCAAGTGCACTGTTCTCGATTTTCATTGAGACTTTTTCGCGTTGAAATAATTTTGAGATATAAATAATATGGACTTTAATTCTGGATCTGAGCAAGGTTAAACGACAGGTTAGACAATAGATGGTATTGATTTCGGTGTTGCATTAAATTTATCCAAGATATTAATTTAATACAAAAATAGTGAACTGTACTCAAATATAGGGAAATATATTTATTGAGTTGAGCACAGAAACAAATCCTAGAAGTTAAAATATTTTGCAGGTATCACTATAAACCGAAAAGAGCTATTCATTCACAATTATATTTCAAAGTTGAAATGCGTTACATTTCAAATAATTGTGGCGATAAACGAATGAAAATAAGCGATTTAAATGAGTGAATCACTACAACCTGCTCTAAAAGCCAGTTGCAAACCTCTGCTGTCCATGAGTCCTTGGCTTGGAGCTATGCGCACCTTTCAGACAAAACGGCTTTTTTTCATTACGAATTAACAAAAATTATTCATTGTGGCACATCGATTTCCCAGACGTTTTAATTAGTAGATTGAGTAATATTGTATCATCCTAATCTGGTTAGAAATGATGCTTCATTTTCAATAATGGCTTATAAAACTTAGCGAGTTATAAGTCCTTCCAAAAGCATCTATGGCGGATTTGTAATGGAGTATTTATCTTATGAAGCTTTTACAGATTCATAAGAAATTCCAAGATATTGACAAATTGTAATACCGGTTTGCGGTAATTTTAAGAATATCAATATCGGTAAATTTCTGTATCAAGTGGTACGAATATAAAGAAAAATCGAGCAAATCGTTGGGATTAGCAGAAAAACTTATTTTCGTCAATTAGTTTTGTGGCAATATTGCATAAATTAATAAATCTAAAATTAGGCAAGATCTGTCATCTTGTCATTTATACTCTAAATGCCAGTAAAATTATAAATTGTATAATTCATAAATTCTATAATAAACTCTTCTAAAAGAAATTTAGTTAACTCTTCTTATCACAAAATTTATGTAATTTCATAAGTTCGGTAAAATCTACAATTTGGTTGTATAAAATCTATAAATTCTATAAATTCTTTAATTGCCATAAATTTACAGAAGTAAATTCATTAAATTCGATAGATTTTATTAATTCTAATAACTCGATTATTTCTATAAATTCTATAAAATTTTATCAATTCAGTTAGTTTTATAAATTATTTTTTAAAAATTATTTAAAATTCCTTAATAAACTTCTTAAAATTTTAAAATTTATTGTAACTTTTTTCTTTGAATTTTATAATTCTATAAATTCGATAAATCACATAAATTGTATAAATTCTGTAAATTTAATAAATTCTATAATTTTTCATAATTCTATCAATTCTATAAGTTCTCTAAATTCTGTAAATTCTATAAAGCCTAGAAATTCGACAAACTCTGTAAATCCTCTCTAAATTCCATAAATATTATAAAATCGACAATATATGAATTTTAAAAATTTTTAAAATTATTTAAATTTTATAATTCCTAATAAGTCTAATATGTATGCTCTATAAATTCTATAAGTTTTATAAATCCTACTAGTTTGATAATTTTTTAAACTCCATAAATTCTATAAATTTTCAAAATTCTTAAAATTTTGTTGATTCAATGAGATGCTATAAATTTTTAAACTCTATAAATTATATAATTTCTACAAATTTAAATTTGACTTATTTTACAAATTACATGATTTTTGAACTCTTTAAACTAACTTCTAGAAATTCTAAAAATTCTAAAAATTAAAAAAAAAATTGTTTGAATTTTATAAATTCTTTAAATTTTGTAGGTTCTATTATTTTAAAAATTGTTTCAGCTCTCAGTTGGACAAATTCTACTCCATAATTTCACGAAAATTTAAAACTTTCAAAAAAATAAAAACTAAATGGTTTGTTTACAGAAAAAAGACCAACCATATATTATTTGTCTATATCCACCTCTCTGCAACTGTCCATGCTTGAGCAGATTTTATATGGAAATTTGTTGTTGTTTTCATTTGTTTCTGGTCTAAGGATTTTATGTCTATGTTGCATACCATTGAGCACGTGCTTAGCGATTTATCAGCGTTTTTTTCGAGTTTTCACCAATTTTCATTCAGATTTAGACGGTTATTACATTTGAATTCGATTCAATTAATTCTCTTGGAATGATTTTTTCTGAAATTCATCAGTAAAAAGTGATTTCACAGAGGTGAGTTCAGTATGATGAATTGCACATTGTAAAAGGTGATAGTTTGTACCAAATAGATGACATCATAATGTGCCAACATTTCTGATCTCGAAACCGATCCAACCCTGCATGATGTTGTAATTACGACCATGATTCATGGTCCGTGTGGTGACATCAACTCCCAATCACCGTGCCTGGTCGACGGCAAATTTTCCAAGCGTTATCCACGGAATTTGACAGCGAAAACTATGACTGGCAACTATGGTTATCCACTGTATCGGCGTCGACCACCCGATGATAACGGTAGAACTATCACAAAGGAAGTGAAAGGAAACGATTTCGTGTTCGCCAGTTCTTGGAGTGGAGTATTGCAAATCAGTGAAGTTCATCAAATACATCTGCAAATATGTCACGAAAGGCAACGATATGGTGACTTTTGGCGTTCAAACTTCCAATACCATCGATGAAATCACGCACTATCAAGTTGGTCGATATGCGTGAGCTACAATGAGGCAATTTGGCGTATATTCTCATTCCCCATTCATGAACATCATCCCACTGTTGTACATTTGGCGGTGCATCTGGAGAATGGTCAACGATAACATTGACCAGTTTCTTTTCGATTTGACAAAATGGTCCGTATGCACGAACGTTGCTCTACTCTGAGATGCTACTTTATTATACTTGGAACGCTTCATCAAAGAAATTTTAACATCGGAAGTAAGGCGATGCGGTTCCTGATCATCCGTATAGGCGTTCTACTGCTGCTCTTGGTTGCATTTACACCGTTCATTCGAAGAATGACGAATGCTTCTAATTGCGGTTGTTGCTGGTGAATGTTCGTGGGCCGACATTATTTGAATCACTTCGAACTGTCAATGGTGTAGCGTGTCCAACATTTCCTGCTGCATTAAAACAGCTCAATTTGCTTGAAAACGATACTCATTGGGGCATGACAATCGCTTAAGCAATTGTTTCTGCATCTCCAAGTCAGATACGAACATTATTTGCTAACATTATTTCGATCTGCTTCCCATAAAATCCACGTGACGGCTCATTCAGCGTTTAAATTGCCAATCGGAAATGGCCATTTTCCTGTCGACGAATTTCGTCTCAACGAAGGACGAGCTCATAAAGAAGGTGTTCCTGAACATCATTGCTAACCACAAGAATCACAATTGGTTGAGTGAACGAGTAATTCTTGCGGCAAAGAACAAAGATGTGGATGACTTAAACTTCACAATTCAAAATCAAATCTTTGGTCTACAGCATTTCTTCAAATCTATCGACTGTGTAACAAATGAAGACAAAGCAACCAATTATTCAACTGAATTATTAAACTCACTGGATCTGCCTGGCTTGCCACCGCACAATTTACAACTAAAGGAACCAAACAAAAATATGTAACGGAATGCGTTTGGGCAATGTGATTCACGTTACGACACTCAAAGGAACGTTCAAGGGTGAGGAAGTTCTCTTTCCGGGAATTCCAATGATCCCAACCGATATGTTATTCGAGTTTTAACGAATTTAATATCCGATTCGTCTTGAATTTGCCATGACGATCAACAAATCATAAGTGTTTGTGGCCTGAATCAATAAAATTAACGTTTCCTCACGGTCAATTGTTTCGCATATCAATCGCATGTTCCCGTGTCGGCAAACCATTTGCTTTGTTTGTTCTCGCACTTGACAAAAAACGAAAAATATCGTATATCACAAGGTGCTTCAATGAAGGGAATCGACCCCAGCGCAACCCATCCAGCAAATAGTTTAACAGAACTTAGTGCAACAATGCTTCGCGAATCATTTCGATTCACTTCAATAAAGCAATTACCTTGCTGCCACGTGAATGACATTCATTTGATTGTAATTAAATTCATTTCATTTTGAATTTTGTACATTTATAATAAACTGAATTTAATTCAGCTAATAAGTTAGCACAACTTTTATTAATTCTGAAGCGGTACGAAGTTCGCCGGGTCAGCTAGTTTTGTATAAATTTAAGTATACAAATTTAGTAAGTTCTTTGAATTCTACAAATCCTATAAATAAATTTGGTAAATTCTGTAAATTTTATAAATTCTATCAATGCAATAAATGCTGTAAATCCTATAAATTTAACAAACTCTAAAAATGTAATTTAATAAATTTTATAAATTCTACAAATTTTATAGATTCTGTAAATTCCACATAAAGACTGTAAAATCTCAAAATTCAAGCTAATTATGTATTTTATAAATTCTTTAAATTTTACGAAGAGTGAAATTAGCAAGAATTTTGCAAGTTCAGTTTCGATCTGAATTACGAAAAATTCAATTTTTTTCAGTCAATCCCATCAGGCTATAGCGACTGAATTGCTAATTTTACACTTCTGATTATTTTCTATACATTAGAAAATAACCATTTAGTTAAGTCTTAGCGAATTATACGCAACGCATATTAAACTCTTAATAATTTCAATTTTATTTTATTTAATGAATTAATTTATTTAATTTTACTTAAATACGATTGCTGTTTGAAATATAATGTTCTTCCAGATCATAACCCGATAATTATTTTTACGAAAATCGAAAATTTTCTTTAAATTTAGTAAATTCTAGAGTTCTATAAAGTGGTTCAATTTTTTCAGTTTCAAAAATTTTACAAACTCAACAAATGCCATAATTTCTATAAATTTCATAAATTCTTTGAATTCCGCAAATTTTATACATTCTACAAAAATTTTTAATTTTTCTTTTGTTGTACCTGTACGCGAGGCACGAGCATGTATTGCAGTGAACAATGTTTTTTTAAATCGAATGTAAGCGATTGTTGCACCATCGCTTACCAATGCTTTGGGTTTTGGATAGCTACTTTTCATCTTGACAGATGTTAATGCTCATGAAACAAATTTTCACACATTTTTTCATTCATTTTTCGTTTTCAATTAATAACGTAAAAACTGGAGTAAACATATTCGGAATTCAAATGTAATTAGATGATTATAAAGTGATCGTACGCGGACGCCTAAGTTGTTACGATTTACCTCCTATAATTTGTGCTAGTAATTGGTTACTGAAAAAATATGTTTAACCTGCTATGATAGAAGGTACCAATGATTCAATTAGATCAAACACAACTCAAGTTTTCGACCCTTGTACAATTGCTGTATTGACGAATAACGATTTATTTATTTAAATGTTTTTATTCTAATAGTTAACTCTGTTAAAGTGCCCATGTAGAACATAGGTAGGTACTATAAAAAATTCATCCGTTCTTAATTGTACACTAAAACAGCATTTGGGTTATATTTAATCATGGCGTAAATTGTAACCTGCTTCTGACTGACTGTCTGTGTTTTTCTAAACAGTACCAAATTGTACGAAGTGTCTGTAATCCAAACACGGTATCTGCTCATCTGCAGCAGGATAAAAACATCAAACAAATAACGATTATCTTTGATCATGTCCAGAGTTTCTTCAGTCATCACCCAGATTTCTTATTTTGTCAACTAAATTCAGTAAATCATTTGCAACATAGGATTTAGGAATATGCCCAAAGGTTAACGTTCCAACCAATTTTGCGGGATATTAAAAGTGTTTAGCCCTAGTTAAGCAAGCAGCACTAAACCAGCCTTGATCTAACTAAAACTTAAAACCTTATTGTATTTGAAATGAATTATTTAGTGATTTAGTGTCTTTTGTAAAATGCTACATTTTCAAGGAATATTAGATGTGAAGGGGTCAGTCACAAAAATCAGTTACATTTTAGATTACTTGCAAATTCATCAGTGACAAAATTTTCAGCATAATGTACATATGTGAATTTAAAACAAAGGTTTCTAATCCTTATTGCCAAAATTGTAATTTTTTTATTAGAGTTTGTATCTCTCTTCTTTCAATTAGTAAATAATATTCAAATTTCAAATTCTAAAACAAAACAAAAAATATTTTAATCTAATTTCGATAAACAGTTTTAATTATTAACTCAACATATTTTGAATGGGAATGGATTTTCCGTTTGTACATTTTGTAATCTAACAATATTTTTCTATACATAAAATGCCGCTCTATTATGGTATTAAATTTATTCTATTTTTCCAAAAATATTTTTTAAAATTTTGTAGATAGTAATTAATATTGTAATTTAGATTTTAAATATAATAAATTTGTATAAAAGAAATTGAAAGAATCAAGACAAAATATTTAGAAGGCGATCCCAAAAAAAGCTCAACCACCAGGTATTTGCAATTCAAACAAATTTCTTTATTTTTTATTTATTTATTTTTCTAACTTTACTAAAATCTATATAAATAAATTCCCAATTAATAACTTTTAATTTAATTAGCTGCATGTAAATCCTTTTTATTATTTATTTCGTACCTAACCTGTATCTACATAACTACTCTACTCGCCTTTACACTCAATATATTTACTTACAACTTTTTAGTTATTTTCGAAATATTTTTTTTTATTTTAAAAACTTTCAAGAAAAGACTATTTATATAATATTTAATATTAAAAATTAAATTTATTAATTAAAACGATTTTATTAAAAATAAAAAAATATAAAAATTTAAAAAAGTCAAATCAAAAATCGCACACGCACGCAGTGAGTTTATTTTTCAAATGTCAATTTTTTAATTAATTTTTTTTTTAATTAACTAGACATATTATAATTAATTATTTAGATTGTGAACAATATTTGAAATTTTTTTAAATGTTGTTTACTAAATGTTTTTTTTTGTTTTGAGCTTTAGAGAACATTAATTATTACAAAGATAGAAGCTTAGAGTTAAATTATTTAAATTAATCTTATAAATCGAAAGCTTTTGCAACAAATTATTAGTATGTAAAAGAAAAAAAATCCAATCCAGCGTCTTAAAAATAAATAAATTGTTGTTGGTATTTTATAAATATTTTTATGTTCTATATTGTGCTTGCCTTCACGTTAAGCAAAGTTTAAATATGATTTTTTATTTTTGTTTAATAAAACAAAAGCTGCAAAATTAACAATTTTTTTTTTTTATAAATTAAAAAAGTAATTTAGTAACAAAATAACAACAAAATCTGTTTTTTATTTTATTTGAACAAAGTGGAGTTTTCGTTGTTTATGTTGTTGGTGTTAATTATATATGCTAATCACTGGTAAATTATTTATTTGTTATTTTGATGTTTTGTTTTTTACGTTTTGTTTCTAGAGGAGAAAAAACAGTGAAAATTTAATAGAGAAAATCACAAATTTCTATTATTTTTTATTTTATCACAGATATTGAATTATCTCGCACAGATTTTGTGGTAAGCGCGCGATAAAAACAACAAATTTAATTAATTAATTTTATTTTTATCATTTTCGTTGAGTGATGTAATGCGATTTTCATTAAACGTTGCGTTTTACTTTTAATTAAATTAAATTATGTTAGATGGATTTAAATAACAATTAAAAAGAGTCACTGAAGAGTAAAAATCGAAACAATTACGAATTTTGTATCAAATGTCTGTTAGATATTTGAGCTACAATTTATACGTTTGAAGCTCAAATATACTTCCTTCGATAACTTTCTAAGGAATATTAAGGATTTTATAACTATATATAGCTCGTTTATATAGTAATTGACGTGTACAAACACGTCGTCACAAAAACTTTAGAAACTCTGACGCGAGAAAATTTGAGTTACTATCGAGTAGCCTCTGAACGTTTCAAATATTTGAGCATGCAGGTAGTGTAGGGGAGTAAAGCGTTTGTTTACAGATTAATTAAAATATAAAAAGCTCTTATCGGATTAAAGAATATTAGACTATGCTTGCCATTTTGCGGCCAACCCCGGATCAACATGTGCTAATTAATAAATAATAAATTTTGTTCCAACCAATTCCAAAAGGATCACAACGTTCACTTTCAAACATTACATCGTGAAAATACACACATTCTAAGTATCTCGGATCTCGGATAACAGTAAATTTTATAAATAAAGTGCCAAAGTTAAAATTATTGCATTCTTCAAGACCTTTATAAAAATTTAATTTTCACAACACACATTAAGGAATATGACAAACTCTTAGATTTCGTTACGACACATCTCAATCAGGCATTATAGTGGTATTAACAGAATTTTTGCATTGTTGATGATTTTTACAACAATAATATAACATTATATCCAGTCCGTTGGACTGGAAAAATGGTTTTTTACCTTACGGTGGTGAATATTCAGCCACCAGCGCCATAACGATAAATATTTTCAACGACCTGCTACAGTGTTACATTCGACCCAACAATTTGGTGTTCAACTTACCGATATAGGAGTAGTGAAAAGGTTTAAGACATTTCGTGTCTATCGATCAACGATACCTCCCGCAACACTGTGTACGACATCTGTAAGTGATCAAACATTAAAATGAGGGGTTGGGAAATGACGTGTTGCTTGTAGCTTTAATAATCGTTCGTCCGTCTGTCTGGATGTCTGAAAGTTCGTACCTATATCTCGAGAACGGCTTGTCCGGTTTCGATTTTTTTTACGTCCATATGTGCCTTTGTTCAAGTCGCATAATTAAAAAGCTTTTGAGACTTGTTCGTTCCAAACAAATTGGTAGGCTTCATGTATGCTAGTTTCATGACTGAGTTGGACATTGAATATGAGGTTAAGTTGAGATCAATTTGCGAGTTGTCTTGAAATGGAATTGGGATTGGGTTAGGGTCGAGTCAACTCAATTTTGAATTAGTTTGGGAGTTAACTTGATGGATGCATTAGAGATAGTTTAAGTTGATTTGAATAGAGCTCGTTTTCAGACCGTGTTGATTCGAAGATTACATTGAACGTTGAGCTAAGGACTAAGCTATGGGCGAGTATTTTGAGATTGGGTTATGTGAGTTTTCAGTTGCGATTGAATAGAAGATTGAGTTTTAGGCTATATTAAATTGAATTCAAGAACACACTCAGTTTTCGAACCGTTAAATTGAGGGTTGAATTGATTGTTAAGTAGGGAGTTGAGCTGAAGATTGAGTTGGATTTGAGTTGGGTTAAATAGGGGTAGAGTAGAAGTTTTTCGGAATTGTGTTCGCCATTGGGTAAAGAGTTAAGTTTGAGTTTAGGTGGAGGTTCAGTTGAGGAGGAGTTGGAGTTGAATGAGTCGTTCAGTTACAAATCTATTTTAGGGTTTTGTTGGACGTTGCATCTGTTTCAGTTCATGAATGTATGTAGTTTTTCGAACTGCGCTGATTTGGGGATTTAACTTTGGCTTGAGTTAGGGACAGGGTTAAGAGAGAGAGAGTATAGAAGGTTGGGTTAGGCGTTGATTTCCTGATTGCCTTGTAAATTTTTAATTCAGTTAGTATTGAATATAAGTTGAGTTATAAAAAAGAAGTTCTCGCGAGGTTCCAGCCTGGTTCTGCTCCTGTCAAAGCCCTTTCAAACTCGTGTTGAACGAAAATATTTGTAGAAAGTTGATCTTGATAGTATTTGTAGTAACTTAGCACCGATGAATTAAAGCAAAATTTGTATCGTTGTAAACATGTGAGATACTGACTATAACTATATTAGTTGCTAAATCGCGTTTGTCAACAGATTTAAGCAAGTGGAAACTCCAAGGTCCGATACCGAAAAATTGTGCTGTTGTATTTTATGTCCTGTGTAGTTTCTGAAATTTGTCAGGTGGAAAAAAAAATATTGGAACTACTTCAGATTGAATAAGCTGGGTTTAAAAATCAACATTTAAGAATCGTCTCGCGAATCTTGCTCGGAAGGTAATAATAAACCCCGAAGAGCCACCAACATCGATTATATGAGGCACGTGCTTCTTTGCACCTATTTGATAATTGTTGAAATGCTGTATAAGTCTTTAAAATCCCTATCTTATTTAGAATATATTTAACAGTGTTAATTTTCGGAAAACCTAAGGTCGCTGTTCATCCTACTCTCCCTTCTCTAAGATTAATATTACACCTGGAGGAGCCGTAATTTTAACAATATAAATAAAGTTAATTAAGATCAAAGATATCGGACAAGGCAAGAAGGCGTCAAAATTGATGTTCCCTGCCACTATTAATTAAAATAAAACAAAAGCAACTTTTCCATATCGTCTTGAAGTTTAGTGAATCAAAGTATCTGACATTTTTCCGAAAATTCATGAACCCACACCATCGTTAATTTCCTATCATAGGACGATGTTGCTATCCTAACGGTCACCCAACGTATGTCTAAAAATTCAAACCGAATTTCTCCTAATGAATCATTTGGTATCAAAAACGAACTATTGGAAAATGTCAGATAAGTTATTTCACTCTTAGATCGATAATATTTTGGAATTATAGCACTATACGCGGGGAAGTATAGATAAATGCAGAATAAATTTGTTCGAAATAGACGTACTTTAGTCTTCGAGCTGTTATGTTGAAGAAAATCCTAAGAATAAACTACAATGAGAAAATGATAACTGCATACCTGTTTGAGTTTAAGGCAAAGGGCCTTGCTTTCCTTGGCAGGATTAAGAATCTAAGGTATACAATGCGGAAAGTTATTAAAATTTTGCCAAGAATTACCAAACATTTTTTTTTTGCCCAAACCCACTTTTCTCAACGTTTCAAAGGTCCCTGAATCTGAAAAACAAAGAAACATAATATTCGTCCGTTTGTCTGGTTTTATGTAGATACTCGCGGTATTTCGATCCCCCAATCAGTGTCTATGGACAATGTATATAATTAAAAAGCTTGTGGAACCCGTATGTGAGGATGATCTGGTAACGAGCCTCCAAATTTCCCAAAGACGTATGATTATTAAACGGTTGACCAATTTTTTACGTGTGCTGTTTTTAAGATTGAGTAGGGCGCGTTGAGTTTGACATAGCATTGGGAGTGAGTTGTACTTTAAGATTAAGGGGTTCGGTTAAGAATTGATTTGAAGGTTGAGTTGGAGGTTAGGGTTGAGTTAACTCGAGATGAGTTCCGCTAAATATGTTGGACTCGACTTCTAAAATCCAAAAGCATATCCAACAATTTATTACCATAGTTTGCAAATGTGACATATCATTCGGGAGTGAGATCCCAAATGGAAAACAAATGTTAAGGAAACCTAAGGTTTTTGAATATTTTTCAATTTTAATGTTTGACCTGTCATCGACCCCTGTATCTAATAAAATTTATCTCACGTATTTCCAATTCTAAATGGATTTGGTAAAATCTAATTAGAAATTATTCAAAATTTAATCAAAAACAAATATTGTTATTTTCCCATTGGTTGTTCCCAAAACAAAAATAAATAAAAATAAAATCGAGCCACAAACAAATTTTCTAGTATTTCTTCTCATCTACTGTTGATCAAACACCCCTTCATAAATAAAAATAAAGTTTTAATCGAAGCACTTTTACCACCTAGTTTATTTATATACAAAACGTGATTGAAGCACAATAAAAGGATAATAATCTAATTCGAGATTGACAAACTTTGAAGCAATATTAGATTAACACACAAATATTATTCTAATACAGGAACATTTTGTATAGCACAAACGGTGCGCTTTATCGTCTTTTTGTAAAGTATTTCATTGAATAGAAGAACTTTTATAAAATATATATTTCATCTACACACTAAAATTGTAAAAATTTGGTTTAGTAAAAAAAAATTCTGCGCCAAACGAGGTATTCCTGTAAGAAAACAAAACATATTTAGTGATTTATGAGAATCTGAAATAATAATCAACAATCCATCATCTCACCTACACACTCAATGCAAAAATAATAAAAAGAAAAAGTTTAATTTTCCATAACTAAAACAAAATCTGTGCGACAAATAAACCGGCAAGAACAACAACAACAATAAATAATAATTTGCTTATTTAATTTAGTTTATTTTGTGATTTCTTGTGTTTGTTGCTTAAGCTTTTATTTATTTAATTTATTTTCAAAATAAATTTGTTTTTTGTTTTTATTTTATTTTTCATCATTTTCTCTATTCACAAGAGAAAAAAAAATTCTTTTCACATTTTAATTTATTTAACAACAAATAATGTTATTATTCTCAAAAAAAAAAAATAGTTTACATAGAAAATTAGAAAAATATTTTTATAAAGGAACGTTTAATATTTTAATTAAGAATTAGTAAAGTTTAATTAGGAAAAATTGATTGGAAGTGTTAAAACAAAGAAAAAAAAATTTGATTTTTGTTTGTTTTAAACCGAGCGCATGATTAATTAATATAAATTTAATTTGAGAACAAAATTTTTTTTATTAGGAAAATTATGAATTTTTGTTTTTGTTTATTTTTTCAAATTTATATATAAATTATAATTAAACAATAATATATTACAAACAAAAAAAAAAAAAATCCAACTACATATTTATTAATATTGCTTGACGCATGCTTATTAAACAAAAACAAACCGAATTATTAGTATGATGAGGAATGTGGAACCTCTGCTAGTGGTGGAGGTAATAATGGTGGTGGTGATGGTGGTGGTGGTGGAGTCGGTACTGCTTCAAGTACTACAACGATAAAAGGGACAGCCGAATCAAATTTACGCGGCGTTACATATCGTCCACCACCAGTACATCATAAGTCAACTACTTGTCTAGGTGGATGTGGTGATAGACGTGGATCAGCCGTAAGTAAATTTTTTCTGGTTTTTTATTTAATTTTTAATTTTGGAATTTTTGTAAACAAAATTTTACTTTAAAAAAATTTATCGCTCAATGCGATAAGATCATAAATATTGGTGTTAAGTTAGCAACAATAAAATTTTGAAAATGAATATTGAACCTATAATGTGTCGTGTTTCACACTAAATTTGGAGCTCGAAAGAAACAGATTCCAAGCAAAATATTTCTGTTAGGACACGCTGAGCTACGAAAATTGACTCAATCTGAAATTTCTCATAGAACCCTGCATTTTGAACTCCTCTTCTTTATAAAACATTTCTCTCTGGTTCTTTTCCTCTCTGGTTTATAAAACATTTCTAACAGTTTTAAATACATTTCCAGCACTATTTAGCATTTATTTAAAAAGGATTAGGTATTTAATAATCGCATATACGTGAAAGTTTATAGTAATTCCAAAAAATTTCTACTGACGTTATATCAACATTTTGGATTTCTTTTTTTAAAGGCAAGGCAAAACCTTCTAAACATCTCTATAGAAAGCCCAATGTATTGTATACTATTGCTGTAAAAATATCTCAACCACTGATTGTATTAGTGAAACGTCATCGTGTTTATCTACGGTTGTGAATACAGTGTAGAAATCATAAAGAACCGCCTATTACGAAACTAAAAGAAAATAAAATGTGTCTTAAAAAAACAAAACGAATATAGCAGTGTGTGTGATATACACATGGTGTAGTGTTAGTGATAAACAAATAACTTTAATTCTTCTTGCCGCACTTATTTTTAGAACAGTGTTGATCCCTTCTACAACAGTGTTCAAACTATTTACGCTCATCAACCTGTATTTATTTATATATAAATGAAAGGGTTACTCGATATTGATTCCGAATTGATGTTGAGAATCAGAAAGTGTTTCAGAGTCTCGCTTGTTGATATTTCCTGACAATGTGATAATTCCAATGACATTTTTGCTATCAAAATGCTGCCATTAGCAAACTTGAAATCGGCGTACCATGCCAACAGACCACCACGATGAAATCACCAACTCCTTCCTTACAAAACCAAGTCTTGTAACCACTCATACAAGAAAATAATAAAACAAGGATGGCATGATTATGATATGATTATTTTCGGCTTTTAAAGGCACAATAAACTAATAACAAAATTTTTCGATTGGTTAATCAGAAAAATAAAGAGGCCAATTACTAATAATATATCTACCAAAAACATTAGAAATATCAATCCCCCCGTAATTTACCCCTAGGGTTTTATACAAAGTGTATTTAACCCTTACAAAAAAAAAAAAAAAATGAGAACCCTCCTTAAGTTCCAAATGTTAGTACTTTGGTTTCGTACTGAAAATGTTGGTCTACTCTTAGGTAGCTACGACCCTACGACCAAACTACAAGAACAATTCTCACTGCATACATAGAGTATGAGGTAAGAATGTACTGATCTAGCGAATTATATTTACTAAATCAAAAACTCAAGGAAAACCCTCATTTCCGTGTGTTTTATGCTCACACAAATAATAGAAAGAGAGGTTTGTCTGTTTTATTAATATGCTTATTTTCGGCTTTTAGAGGAAATATATACTAATAACAATAATGGCATTCACAAATTTTTCGATTGGTTAGTCAGAAAAATAAAGAGGGCAATCATTAATAATAAAGGGTGTTCAAATTTGAGGTATCGTTTTAAACTTTAAATAAAAGAGATTAATTGTGTAAAATCTTTATTTATTTTTATTGAAAATTAAACTACATTGGCTTCGGTTAATAATGAAAAAGATCGTCGATCAAGTGACCTCCTCTGCTAGCTCGGCAGGCTATCAATCTTTTACCAAAATGATGAATACATTTTTCGCATAATGATGGTTCAATTAGTGATATTTTCTCTATGATGTTTGAGGCGTTTAATGGCGTTAAATCGCTAAATCTTGGTGGCCAATTTGTAACCATTTGGACTAGGGTTCTATACACTTGTGGTCGCACACGGGGTTGGGACAGCAGCCAACCGAAAAATAGGGTGGGTTGATCATACCCGCAGGTGTGTTAGCCATTTATTACAATCAAATAAAAAAATATTAATAAAAAATTTTTTAGTTACTGTGCACAACAAAGAAAATTTTGAAGAGAAAGAAAAGAGGGAGAAGCCTAAACTATGAAAATTCTATAGGAATCAAGCCGCCGTATTACCGAATCGTTATAAATTCACGTCTGTTGTTCGAGAAATTATACGATTATTAAACTTCTGTTTCAAAAGATCGATTGATTCCGTTGCTGTGTGGTATGTTGCACTATCCTGTTGAAACCACATATTCTGATCAATATCTTCCAATTGACTCCACAAAAAGCAAAAATTTTCTAATCATCTCTCAGTATCGAGCTCCATTCACAGTAATTGCATTACCATTTTGATTTTCGAACAAATATGAACCAATTACGCTACCACTCCAAACTCCACACCATGCAGTGACATTTTTTGGTTTCATTGTCTTTTCAAACAATTGTCTAGGATTTTCTTCAGCCCAAATGTGGCAGTTTTGTTTGTTGACATAGGCGCCAATTTCTAAATTAGCTTCATCGATGAAGATAATTTCATTGAAAAATTCTCATTTTCTTTTTGTTTTTCTATGGCCCAATTAACGATTTGCCGACGTAATGCGTAGTCAGTTGTATTTAATTTTTGTGTTTCCTGTATTTTTTAAGCCTTTGCATGAAGTTCTTTGTGGAAAATATTGAAGAAAGTTGTTGGTTTGAGGTTTAATTTCTGTGAACGACGATGAATTGATATAATTGACTCTTCATCAACACTTGTTCTACCAGCTGCAATATTTTCATTTGAATGACCACTACGATAATAAATTCTGCTTCTCTGATCTTGTTGGCAATGTTTCACATCCACAATAAATAATGTAACCACGCATTTTGAATCCAAACTCCATACACTTTCCTGTTGTTTTAATAAATCAACACATCTCGTCCACACTTTTTAACAAGCGTATTTAATTTCGCTAGAATTTCATTGCGATGATTGACACTAAACATTAAAATTTTTTGACATTTCGTATAATTTTTTTTTTTATTATAAAAGTAGAGCAAAAAACAGAGAGTAAAAATGCTCAATTATCAGTTTTTATCAAATAAATTATAATACCTATAAAGGTCTTCGCTGTCAAAAAACGGCGATAGATAGATTACATCTAAAGATGGCCCTAGTAGTTTTTTTTAAATTTTTTTTTTGTTGTATCGAAACAAAAATATAAACAAAAGCAAAAAACACGAATAAAACTTACAACTAGACATGAATTATAAAAAAAAATTAATTTTATTTTTGATTTATTTACCAAAAATTAAAAATTGTTAAAGCTGACATCTTTAGAAGTTATCCCGTACTATGTTTTCACGTATTAAATAATACTGCATTATCGATAAATCTGTCTATATCATTGACCACAAGTTTACTATGGAAAAGTATAGTTATGTCCTTTATAGGTATTACAATTTATTTGGTTTTTATTAAGTAGGGTATTGTATGTCATATGAACGGATAGTAGTAGTGGTAAGAAACGAGAAAATTTTAACCTTTTTTACATATATGGTTTTTCGTAATGACCAATACAATCATCCGTTCATATTTTTAAATGTGTGTTTGTGTACTTCTAAAATAGTTTGCTTTCTCAAGAGAGAATTTTAGAAGGTTTTGATGAACCTCATTTTTGTTTTGATTTTTTGTTTGTGAAACAAAAATTTTGACAGCGGCGGAACGCTTTGCTGCCATCTGTTGCCGAGTATTGAAGTCGATAATATAAATTATATTTTTCGTGAATAAACAATTACTTATGTACACCGTAGAGCTGCCTTTTTTGAGGTATCATGCTTTTCGGTCGATTACAAATTGGATAAGGCGGTTTTCCCACCAAATTGTATGTATCATTAAGATGTCGCAGGTTATGCCACTGCAGCCAAGGGTTCACAAATTTCCTGTTCCAATTAAATTTTTTTGTTAGTAAAACTTAAATAAATTTTTAATTTTACATTTTTAGCAAATTTATTTAGAACTGCTTCTTTGGAAGTCCAAATAAATCTATTACAAGTCCAAATTATAGCATCTTATGAAACAGAGACAGCAAACACGCAATTTATCACATTTTGCAACCATCCCAATATTCAGTGATTCCTAAATTATCGCTGCAAATTTTTTTCAAAGCTTCATTTTTAGGAAATCTATAAACTTATGCAATTATACTTTTTTCAATTTTAAGAATACAATTTTTCTTTATGTATTTACTAACTAAAATAAAGTGTCCTGAGAATTCTTTTTATTCCGCTTCGTCTCACAATTTGGCACGACACAGGTTCTCTTTTGATTTGAATTCATTTTTCAAATTTCCCCAAATTTCAAATAACAATTACATACCTAGACCATATTTTTCAATAAAACAATTTACAAACGCAATAACTCAACACAATACTAAATAAATTTCACGAATGGCACTGAACCACAAACGATCACCAGATCACCTAAACCAGAATATTATTTTTATGACTACCAATAAAATAAGGATGATGAACAGTAGACTAAATTGTTTTTAAATACTTACGGGAATTTCCAAATGGTTGAGAATTTGGTTATTTAAAAATAACCCATATGTTTTATGACTATCTTTAACAATGATGCTGATTTAAGTTCTTTTCATGCCAGGTGCCTCGGCTTTCAGCTTCAAAAATGACAATTCTTTATTTCATTTTTTAATTATGTAAATTGGTTTCATTTGATTGATAACGATTAATTAATTGTATAGAAATTCAATTTGCTGAAAAATAATTTATTTGTATGTGATAATTTACAAAAAAATCAAAATTGACTAAAGTTCATCAAATATGTTCGTCAATTCTATCAAATGAAACCAATTTACATAATTAAAAAATTAAATAGATTTGTTTTAAAGACAAGGACAAAATCTTTTTTTTCTCTATTACACACTAGATAGGTTTTTTTTACCCTATATAATTTTCGTTGTATACTGTTTCCATTTCATTAGAGATCAATGGATGAACCCATGATTCAATAAAACCAAGGTTAGCTCGAAATATGTAAACAAATGGCCATCTTTTTTTTTTTTGACGTCACTCAATTCTCAATACGTATATAAATTACAACAACAAATAAAAAAACGAAAAGTAAAAAAGAATAGCATGACGTCACTAACACGTGTTTTGAAAAATCGAGCTAACCTGGGATTTATAGAATCATGGGATGAACCTCATTATTGTTTTGTTTTTTTTTATGTGAAACAAAAATTTTGACAACAACGGAAAACTTTGCTACCATCTATTGGCGAGTATTGAAATAGATTAATATATTTTTTAACAAGTAACCAAGCTATCAATAAATTTAGTGTGGATAATTGTTGTTGTAAAAATGTTTCTTTAAATAAATCACTTATTAAAAGAAAACGAAAACCATTTTCTTAAGTGATGTTCATGTATGTATGTTGAATTTCAAACATTCCTGCTAATTATTTCATAGTCCGTAATAAAGATTTTTTGCATTTTTATTTAAAAATCGTTCATTGAAAAAATGTGATTTCCCATATTTATTATGTGTTTTACTATGAAAAATTTGATTTTTCCATCGTTTCTAATTCCTTTATAAAAGCTCATACTTTTATACTATGGCTTTGTATAATCAAGATTGTTTTGCTATAATTTAGCAAGCTGTATTTCAATGAGAAAAATGAATTCAAATTATTTTTGAATTATTTTTTCTCATGGAAACAAATCGCGAATTATTTTTTCGAATTGAAATAAAACAACAAGTAGAAAGAACAAGTTGGCGTCTGGTGTCGGGTGGTATAACTATAATTAGGAATGAATAAAATAATTCAAGCATTTGGTTTGAATTATTTAATTCGTATCGGGAGCAATTTTTGTTGTAAAATCCTCAAGAAAATACGACTAAAGAAAAGAGTTCCTAAATTTGTAACAATCTAGCTCTATCAACAACTTGCATATATCATAATTTCGTTACTAAAATTTAATTTTTTCAAAAAGGATTTTGACTTATTGGATGGAAATATTATTTTTGTCGATAGTCTTCCTGATGTTTCTAGTAATAACGCTCTTCGGATATAGGAGATTTCAGAAAAAAGTTCTGCCATTTTTGTTTTGATTTCAACAAAACAAATCGCATTTGCATTTGTTTATAAAGGATTGACGGCTATATTTTTTATTATCAATTTTAGTTTTAATTTGTTGATAGCACTGACAATTAACTTGATTAATTCGAAATATCGAATATGTTTATATTAGTGCAGTACCCAATTTTCTGCAGAATCAAATGCTCACTATTTATTAACTATTTTATTTTTACTCGTAAACAACAGTATCAACAGTTTTTTTTAATCTGTTTTTTATTTGTACATTTCATTATTTATTTTTCATTCATTTTTATTTTTTTTGAATTTAGGTACGAACCTGTAATTTTAGCATTTTGGTGCAGAACACTAGAAGTTTACGGGCAAATTTTGATACATTTAGTTTATATGTGGCAAGCTTTAACGAAATTCCCGATCAATTTTTTGTGACTGAAATATGGATTTATTCTACAGAACGCTGTGAGTTTAGTTTACCGGGTTACAACCTTAAGGTTTACTTTAATGATAGTTACAATTCTGGTGGTGTTGGGGTTTTTATTCGCAATAACATTTTGAATTACTCAATCCAAGTTTACAATTGGTTCACAGCAGATGTTATTTGTTTTGATCTTGACGTTGCAGGGAGAAATTGGATATTCTTTTGTATATACCGATTTAATAATGGGTTCTATGATGAGCTGGAAAATTTGTTGCGTACGCTTATAAAAAGTAACGTAGCTATTCTGAGAAACATTAATCTAAATATTTAGAATGCTGGCTTTACATGGTTTAATAAACTTTTTAAATGAACCAACTAGAATGTTAGCTTGTCTGTACCACGTCTTCCTGAAAAGTGAGCAAATATTTGATTTTAACATTAAAACCTACTTATTCATTTTTCTAACCATAATTTGATTATAGTCGATATATCTCCATTAATATTGAGTTCAGGTACAGTTAGTTACAGATCAAATATTTCACAGGTGAATTACACCAAACTAAATGATATTTTAAAGTTTAAAAATTGGAATTCTGTGTATTCCCAATCCAATTGTAATCGTTCTTTTAAAAATTTTTTGTCGACATTCTAAGGTCTCACATAGCATCATCCACTTTTATCACTGATAGTCACAAAATCACAAAATTGAATCCGTGGATGAATTGTAATCTTTTGGATAAGATTTACCAGGTAAAAGCGAACAAATTTGATTTCTCCATTAATAATTCCAAGGCTACTTGGAAGATTGTTATTGATGTGTTAGGACGTAATTCGCGAAATAAGCAAATAACTCAAATATATCAACCCCGAACTGAAAATATCCTTACATGTTCTAAGTCGACTTCTAATGAATTTAATAATTTCGTTATAAACATATCCCAAGAATTACCTTCCACATTTATTGCTACTAAAAATGATGATACTGAACCTAATAAATTTATTTTGGCTCACATACAAATAATTACGTCTCGACTTGTTATTTTGAGCCTATAACTTCTTCGGAAATAATTATTGAAATTAATAATTTAAAAATCAAACGATCTAAAGGTGCTGATGGAATTGATAACTTGGTTGTTAAAAATTGCGCTTAGTACTTAGTGGATGTTTTAAAATTCCTGTATAACCTGAGCCTTGATAATGGAATATTTCCAAATAATTTAAAATTAGCAATTATAATTCCAATATTCAAAAATGGCGATGAATTACAGTTGAACAATTATAGGCCGATTTCTCTTCCACGCACCATATCTAAAGTCTTTGAGAAACTAATAAAACGTCGGTTAGTGCATTATCTTGATAAAATTAATTGTTTACACAATAAACAATATGTTTTTACTGCTGATAAATCCACCGAATATGCACTGATTGATTTCGTTAGTCAGATATACAGCTGTGAACAGTTCGCAAAAGCCTACAGCAATGTTTGTTGACATTTCAAAAGCTTTCGATGTTGTCAACCATGGAATAATGCTAGCTAAACTGTGTAATATTGGTATTCGAGGTAAAATTTTAGATTGGTTTACAAGTTACCTTCAAAATCGGCGTCAAATTGTTAGAATAAGCGAAACATTAAGTAACTCAGGAGCTGTTAGATATGGCGTCCCCCAAGGATCAGTTTTGGGTCCATTATTATTTTTGATTTATTTTAATTCGATTTTTGATGTTGATCTCATAGGATATTCGACTGCTTTTGCCGATGATATGGCCCTCAGCTACGCTACTTCTATGACTGATAGTAAATACTTGGGAAATTAGTCATATTCTTGAAAAGGATCTGGATAATATAAGTCAATGGTTTTAATAATATTCAGCTTATTGTTAGCGACAAATCAAAACTCATACATTTTGGGCGAAGGGGTACCGTTTTCCTAGCGCACCCTCAAACATACCACATGTATACATGATATAGAAATATATGCTCGCCTCAGTGTTTTGTGCTTGAGTTTGTACATGAATTTAAATATCTGGATTCAACAATAGATTCACTACTTAACTTGGAATCGCACGTCAATAATACTAGGAAAAGTGTAATCTGGTCTATATATAAATTTTATAATCTTAGCAAAATTTGCCCAAGGGTTACATTAAGGGAACTATACCATACCCTAATAGAATCAATAGTAATGTGTGGCATTTTCATTTGAGGTGATTCTTATTTTACTAATATTGAGGATCTGTTTATCGCATAAAAAAGAATCATTAAATTAATTTCCTAGCGCACCCAGACAATACCAACAGTTTCATTGTTTTGTGAACTAAATTTATTGCCATTTAGATATCTAATCGAACTAACAGTTTTCACTATCGCACTATAAACACACACATAATACGAGAAACCCAAATAACTTTGCCGGTGTTCGTTGCAATAGTGAAAAATTTAGAATATTCTGTCTTTATATGGCTACTGGTTGATCGGTTTAGAAAACAATACTTTTAGTGCAATTGACGATTTTCCGCGAAAGGGTTGCCATCTATAACATCTATAATGAACTAACATTATAGTGCTATACAATTAATTTGATGTTTGATTTAGTATGTGAAATAAAAATTTAAATGAATATACAAACGAATTTAAATGAATAATAATTTAATTTTAATAAAAAAAATTGTACCTACCAGCCATTTCATACTGAAACATTATAATCCACTAAACGTCAAATTTGATTTATACATAGCAATATAGCACTAAACCTACGCGACATCTACATATATCAGTAAAATCGTCAATTGAATTGTATAATTGTTACGCGACCACAGATTTTAATCTAAATTTAATGGAGCTTTAAAAGTGCAAAAAACACTGTTTTTGACATATTTGAGGTTATGTAGCATCGCGATTTTTTTTTCTACAAGAAAACAAGTTTTCTTCTTTCAAATGCCGTTGAGTTTGCTCACATATCTTTTTTTTTCGCCGAGATAACGCATTTTCGAATTTGCATGTTCGTGAATTTTTCGGTATACGAAAATTGTATACCGTAGGAGGTATAAAAGATAGTGTTATTATACCGTATACCGAGACTACTACTGTTCATTGTCTAGGGGCATCAAATTTTTAAAATTTTGCAGGGTAGTGTAATTAAAGTTTATAATGCTTCAAAATCGGTATTCATTTTTCGGCTAATATCAACACAGGATTGTTTTTGTATGAAAATAATGGAAGCTAATTTCATGTTTCCCAAGATTAGGCGGGTCAAAAATATGTGCAGAATTAATAAAAATAAATTTGATATAATTCAAGATAAATTTATATTCGGAATACTGAATTGTAAGATTAAAAAACCTTTAAAAAAATAAACAAATTGAATATGGAATTGGAGAAGTTAGGCTGCCGAAATTAAAATCAACTTTTACAAAAAATGTATGGGAAGATTTCTTCAAAAATTCCAAAATTCGGTAAAAATGGTGAAATTATTAAGCATAAACAAATTAAAAAATTACAAAATTTCGTGGGCCCGGAGAAATTTTCCGCTTCGACTGAAACACTATAACACTGTTGGTATTAAGGAGCAACGCATTTCTAATGAACGAACAGTGATAGTTTCCAGTTTAGAAATTCTTCCGAACCTTTTCAAAATTTTAAAATTAGATAACGAATTTTGTCTGTCTAAACCCAGATAACTCAGAAATGTATAATATAATTTCAGTCAATTTTCCATTTTCAATTTGGCAAAAATTTTAATTTTTAATCAAACTCCTTGAAAATGGTGGAGTATACCATCGAATTTTTCGGAGTATACATTTTTTTTCAAGGACATGTTATTTGAGACTGATAGTCGTTAGAATATATCGTTTTAGAGAAGCCCTACGCATTTGTTAATAAAATTATCAGAAATTATCATGCTTAGAGTTCACTATTTATACCTGCCATTGACCTTCAAAATGCACCTAAACTTTTTTCGACTAGACAATTCCGTAAAATCGGGAACTAACTCTCTGGAGGCCGTGGAACCTGTTTGGCATATTATCATGTTCTCAGAAAGCTTTCCAGGAGATTGAATAATGCGTAGCAACGAACAATCGCCATTATGTTGCTACAAGCAAAGCAACCATAATCACGAATAAACTAACGTTGGTTACGACAACTTCAAAGGCGTACGTCACAAGCTGAAACCTTCAAATAAGGAAATGGCTTATTACCATTAGAAACTCTTATAATCTTGAATAATTTCGAGCATATTATATTGTCTAACAATCGCTAATAATTTTCAATAATCTGAAAGATACGGAATAAACTGAAAAGGATCCGCTAATATTGAAAAATATTGATACACTTAAATTATCTGGAATATTGTATAACACAAAATCAGTTCTCGAACCAATTGAAATATTGTATGTAACTTATACCTACAAGTAGCAAAACATTATTTATAACTAAGAAGTTAAAAAATTGTCTGTTAATCAAATAGACTTTTCGGCTCTATTATAGACAATATATTAGGAGTAATGACATTCACAGTAGTTTCGATTTGGCAAATCAGAAAAATATTTTCTACTTCTTGATATTTCTACTTTTTCCAGTAGATACATATATTATGAGTGATTGGTCTCTGTATTTTTCTGATTTGCCAAATCGAAAATACTGTAAATATCATTACTACTAATATTGTCTAAAATAAAGCCGGAAAATCAATTTAATTATTTGTAACTTATAAAATAAACTGGAATATCTATTTAGAACATTTTTTTCGAAAAGCACAGTTATCTTATAAAATATTATTAGTTATTACCCGGGAGTATACATAGTTTGAAAGTAATTACTAAATAGCAAATAAATGTAAAGTTCTCTTAGGGGGCTAACTCTGTGTCTATAACACAGTAATTTTGGAAAAAATTGTACTATTGTTGTGTGGTTTTCTCCGTCAATACAAAAAAAAATAAATTCGTCTTTAGCTTTATCCAAAAGCAATTTCATTAAGTATTTGCTTAAGAGTAACTATTCGGTGGTTTGCTTTAAATTTCATATGAATAAAGAGTTAAAAACAAAATACTTGCCACCCTAACACCAATATCACATTTATTTGTTCTATTGTTGCTAACTTCTCGCACCAATATTATATTTTTTCCAAATAAACTAAATTAATCCCTCGCTCATGTATAGCACAGGTAAGTCTCAACGGCAAAATATTTTAAAAGTGTGTTTCATTGATTGGCTCGCCTTAAAAAATTAGCAGAGAGCGCAGCTAAAATAAATCGCATGGGATGCCAAATCAATTGGATATATTGTTAATAATAATTACTTGATAGAAGTTAATAATTTTTAATTTTGCTTTTTATAATTAAAAAAAAAATAAATAAATTAAAAATCTAGATAAAAGTTTTGAAATTGTTTTTTATACAAAATAATGGTTTCATGTTAAATATTTTTTTTTTTTTGTAGATTTCTTATCTACTAAATGTAATTAGATTAAATTAAATATTAGGATTTTATTTTTAAATATATTTGTAGAGACTTAAAAAAAGCTAATTAGTACTAATCTATTGTTTACAACTACTAAACATGTAATTGAGGAGATGTATACATTTCTTATTATAAATATGTAAATTTGAAATTAATGTGACAGTAGATTTTATCGTATATGGAATAATTTAATTTTTACATTTGTTGTTGTCCAACGTTCACGGTAAATATATGAGTATTGATTTTATGATAAAGCAGCCGAACCCAACTAAATACCTAAAATATTAAAATAGAATACAGTTAAAAGACATATTTTTCAAATTAAGGATTATTTCCTTAATTACAAATTTTAGAACGATAAAGGGTTAGCTAACATATTTCATTCTTACCATTTTCTAAACTCTAGCATTAAAATATTACACGTTGTCTAAATTTTCGTTATTTCTAGACCTATCCAGCCTATCTAGACCTATCTTTAGCCGAGTTTGGCCTGGTAATAAACGTTCCAAACTATAAACCTAATAGAATTTTGTAATATTGATGCCTATGTAATGGTTGCATTTGATAATATGGCCCGACGATTCTGATTTTGAATGAAAGGCGAAGTTGAAGTTGTGATTCAATTTTTGAGCATGTGCAGTATTTGAAGAAAGAGTTTAAGCGATCAAATCAATTACCAATGAACACTCTAACTAATATCCGTCAGTATTTTTTCGGGATGATAAATTACTGATATCCATAGATTTGTGTCTCAGCCTAAACTACTCAGGAGAATATCCTTAACAAAGGACGATAAAATAAATTAAATTTAATTCAAGCTCCTTCTCGAATTACCTAGAATTGTCCATTAAACTATTTTAACTCAGTTAAGCTGCAGGTTTATTCAGCAATAGCCTCAGTATCTTATAGGTTTACACACGAAGAATGAAGCCTAACTTTACGCAGTGCCGCCTAGATCCACAAAAAAGAATTGGAATGGAAGCGTGGGAGTTCGCCTCACTTCCACAAGAACATTCGAGCCCTGCTTAATTGCTTTAAACATGGCTTTATTAGTACTTTAAGCTTTGACCTACCACTAAGATAACATCGGAACTTTATAAATTTTGTAAAGCAATGTTTAGTGAATAAGCAATCCGTTAGGTTGGCTCCAAAGCAGTCACCCTATTTTATTTGCGGCATCGCTCGATTGGCTCTTAAATCATTTATACTCTTCGTGTTAATAAGGACAATGAGCTGCAAAAAAAACCTACGTATTGCGGCCGATAAGGTGGATTACGCATTCCTTTTTGATTTTCACAGAAGCTAGGCCACTAAACATTGGTACTGGAGATCTTCCCATTCATTCATTATTAATGTCAATTAAAAGTGTGGTATCTGAGTTAAATGACGCATATGGGGTTTTAAAAATGGGTAATAACTGTCAAGTGCCTCTTCTAGTTATGTTATATAGCTTAGGAGCGTTTTCATCACAGTGAAAGACTCACTTAGCATTTTTTTTTGTATATTTGTTCCCAGGTCACAACGCTAGGTCCCTTTCTACGTCGTCCATCCATCGGGTAGGTGGTCTCCCACGAGGTCCTATACTATCGTCGGTGCCGACTCCAAAGCCTGTTTGATGGTTCGATTTTGTGAACGAAGCACGTGCCCAAGCCATCTTAGCCTTGACGATTTTATGAATCCGATGATGTCGACTTTATCGAGTTCATTTCTGATCTCGTGATGTTTTGCGCTGTTAGTATCCAAGACCCGCAACCATAGGTGATAACTGGTTTTATTAGCGCCTTGTAGATGTCCAATTTTATTTAGTGAGGAGACTTGAAAATTTTGAAATGTCCAGAGAAACGAAGTTTTGCTCAGTGATCAGTGATCCTAGGTATTTAAACTCGTTCACCTTTTTATATTGAGTATCTCCTGAAATGAAGTCTATACGAGTCTGCCTTCTCGCGGTCACCATGTATTTGGTCTTCGCTTCATTGATCTGAAGGCCTAGTTGTTGGGCTGTTAATTCCAATGGAAAAGAATGCAAATATCGTCAGCGCATGCTAATAGCTGGGTTGATTTATAATACATTATAATTTATAATATTGAGCTGACGAATGACATACTCCAATGATAGATTGAAAAGAGTTTGAGCTAATGAGTCTCCTTGCCACACTCCAGATGTTATCTCAAAGGCATCCGAAATTTTGCCTTCTATTAGAACCTTATATTGAGCCATCCATTAAAAGCTGGCACATTTAAACCAATTTTGACGATATGCCCAGATAGGATAATACGTTTCATAACGTGTTCCTCTTAATTGTGTCGTATGCCTGTTAAAGTCTATGAATAGACTGTGTACAGGGATGCCTTTTTCATAGCATTTCTCCAGCACAATCCTCAGCGTAAAAATTTGATCGGTCGTTGATCTATTTGGTTGAAAACCACATTGATATCACCCAAGATCCTCTCGCTATAAGTTGATAACTTTGCTGTGATTACGTTGGCCAAAACCTTATAGCCTGTGTTCAGTAAAGCTATACCGCGATAGTTGTTGCAGTTCAATCGATCTCCCTTTTTATGAAGTGGACAAACAAGAGCCGTCTTGCACTCTACTGGGATTTCTTCTCTAGACCAAATTGTTGATATTAGCTCAAACATACGGTAGAACAAATAATCACCGCCATATTTGAGCATTTCGTTGCAGATACCATCCTCATTAGGTGAGGAGAAATAATTTCGCCACACTTCGAGGACGGTTTTAGTGTCTATTTCCAACTCACCGGATTTGTTGCGAATAGCGCTGCTACGTGGATGAAAGTTCGTGGCTCATTCTCAAATAATTTCAAACCAGGCCTACGTGCGCAATGTTTAAACGAAGCCAATAAACAAAATTAAGCTGCTTTCACCTTATTAATGCAATTGGTAAAAGCCGACATAATAAAAACATAATTATAAAGGCTTTCACAATTGATCTCACCCTAATTCATAATGTAATTATATTTGTGTTATCCAAACTCAAAAATAAACTTTACCACTTATCATAAAATTTGGGATGAGCATTTTACGCTTCAAGAAAATTTCTAGAAAATATTAAATTTTAAATGTAGAGGCGATTTTCCGAGAAAAAATGTGGCACCTGTTGTGTTTTAAAAATATTTCTAAATATTAAAAGCATTATGTAGACAAAACCAAAATAAGAAATGTATAACTCTCGCATAAATACACGAACACCAAACTTATGTAACAATAATATGCTTTAATTCATAATAACACATTAAAAAAAAAAAATTAACCAAAAAAGCAAAAAGCTTTATTAATACAAAACAAAAATGTTAAACTTTAATAAACTTTTTTGTTTCTGCATTTTGCTTTTATATTATTCTAGTATTCAATAAATATGGCGGACGAGGCACGTGATAATCATGCACAACAAATTGAACGTGCCGAAATCGCAAATTTGGTACGAAGTCGTATGGAATCACTTAATCTGCCGGGCGTCGATTATGATGACGTCAGTGAAAAACGTAACCATTTATCGTATGTGATCATAAATCCAAGTTGTGATCTGAAATTAGAAGAAGGTGATATAATGTAAGAAGAACAAAGTTTTTTTTTTCTTTATTTTGATTAACTTTCGCTTTAAATATCTTTAATTATATACTTAATCTAGAACTTTTAAGTGCTTAGTAATTTTTTTTGAAATTTTATTCTCTTCTATTTCTAAACAAATGTGATTCTGCTTTCTTCTATAAATAAATATAATAATATATGCACACATAAAATACATAACCAATTTATTACGTTTATATATATATAAATAAAAATAAATAATTGGGGCAAAAAAAAAACGCAACATAAAAATCATAATAAAGATATCTGGTTCGGCCATCACCATTTTCGGCGCAAAAAACTTTCGAGCGGCATAATTCAAGGCGTAAATCGAATATATCGTTTTGTTCTAATATGAATGTAAATCAAAGTGGTGGATCACGACGTGGATCTGGACTAGGATTAAATATTTTGCCACCCATGCAAGGGTATGGAACACCACGTGCCCCTCCACTTGTAACAACCAAATCTAATTCTCTTTCTTTGCCCGATAGTCCTACAGTTGTTGGACAAACCCGTGGACGGAGCAATTCATTAAGGGTAAGCGCAACATATTCACACAAATACACAAACATAATTTTATTATGAAATACGAAATACAAAATATTTTTTTTTTTTTTGGTATCGAATTATAATTTTTAAAATATAATACAAACATTTTATAATATTCAGAAATAATAATTTTTTTGACAGTTTGTTTTTTTTTTACAAGCACTTTACAAAGTTATTATTATTATTATTTAAATTACAAAATATATTAAATATTTTATGGTTAAACTAATTTATAAATTTTTATTTTCTCTTCGGCACGATTCGTTTGCTCGATCGATAATTTCAGATCGACAACGATATTTTATTGAGGCGATCGAATTCGTTGCGGCAGGGCTTACCAAATATTGGTAATGTTGGACGGAGGAAATCGTCACTGGAAGAAATTGGCATTAGCCATTTTACAACATTGATGCAGGCGACCAATCATTCGAATCCGATTAAAATTGCGTTGAATGGGAGCATTGGATTAGAGGTAAGGATTGTGTCATAAACTTTCTATATTTTTAAATATTGGTTACCTTGTGGAAATAAAATTTCTCGCTTGTTACGAACGGTTACCTGAATTTGGCAAGGATGTTGATTTACCGATCATGAACGTCTAATTGTATCTTTAACTAAATTGCGAGGTTTTCTGTTAGGTGCTATGAAATAAAAATGTCCGAAAAACGTGTATACGACCTTCCCGAAACAGCCCACAAATATTTTTTTCGAAATTTTAATTTTTTTTCGAATAAATAGTATGACAAAGGTCTAAACTAAGGAATGCATCATTTGGTTTCGACCAGTCTCGCCTACTTTTCATTGGGGAGCTTGTTGCCATATGGCCACGCTGGGCTGACCTCGAGTTAAAAATATAAAGGAAAAATGATATTTTATTCTGATAAACATTTATTCATATTTCATTGTAATTCAGTCTCTATATTTTTTAATCACATTAGTTACTTATAAATTAGGGCAATGGTAGGATTCAAAGCATTTTACGCAAAGACCCACACCGCATTTTTTGCACATAGTCCGACATATGGTCTTACAATTAGTTCCAGCACAACGTTTTTTTTTGTCAACAGGGCATACATAATGGTCCATACGATCGTAGCGAATACCGGCTAAATCAGCTGAACATTTCCTGTTTCCAATGTACTTTGGCAGTTCGCCAAAATGCTTGCAGTAGTATAAGGCCACAGCTCTTCGGAAATTGAGGTGACGAATTTCTGGGTTGGATATCCTGTGAAGCAACCATGCGTTTTGCACAGCTACATCAATTAGCCATGTAAAAATGGAGCTCCACCACTTTTTGCCTTTTATTCCAATGCGATAAAGACTTAAATTTTGGTCTGTAGCGATTTACTCATTCAATCGCGTTATTTCGTACATCACTACAAAATACGTATTTATCCAAATTCATTCGAAGCGACATCTCTTCTTGTCTTTATACAATTTATGTTTTTCGTTTCTATAATTACACTATAAGTGTATTGCTTTGGTAAATTTACAAAAAAATACAACAACAATTGCATTAAATAAATCCAAAAAAGATTCAGCTAAATCAAATTATTTTTTGAATTTACTTAAATCAAATCCGATTTTTAGTTTCAATACCTAACACTAGAATTTGCTTCATATGAAACACATCAAACAAAAATTAAATTCAAAAATAAATCTTTGCGGGTTGCTTTCTGAAATTTTAAATCCAAACCTAAATCTAATCCTTTTTTACCAAAGCAATACACTTTATGTCTCAAATAGGGGTACGGGTCAAAATGCCGCGTTTTAAAATGTCGCGTTTCACGATGCCGCGACGTACAAAATGTCGCGTTTGTAAAGAAGGAATAAAATAAATGTTATATTGAGATAATAAAAAAATGTGTATTATTAGACGGACCCGATTTATATATAGATATATATATATATATATATATATATATATATATATATATATATATATATATATACATATATATATATATATATATATATATATATATATATCGCACTGTCCGTGCAATAAAACGATAACTACCACTTATCGCGTTATTGCATGATTACACTTTTGAAATCTGTGCAAGGTGCTCTATCGCCCTGTCTAACCAGTGTTTTCCTTCAGGTCCTCCTGCACAAGTAATTCAACTTTAATGAAACATTTTTACATGGGATTCCTTCATAATTTCAAACTTCAAAGCCTTCTCCTGAAAAACTATGTTTTTGAGTTATCGTTTTATTGCACGGATAGTGCGATATATATATATATATATATATATATATATATATATATATATATATATATATATATTATATATTCGTTTATAAATGAGATGATATGTATAAATTCGTTTTTAAATCAGTTTCTAAATACATATTTAAAAAATTTGAATAAATAAGAATTCTTAAAAAATGTTTCAATTTGGATTAAATTTGTATCTGATATCAACTTCCGATATATAAGGACTTAACTTTAACATTTTAGTGCAGGAATATTCTAATAAATTTCAACATTTGCGTTCTTTTCCTTAGACCCACTTTATAATTACATAAAATTACATTTATAAATAATTTCCATTCAGTGAAGGAAAATTTTACTATATGTTTAAACACAATTTGCTTGTTTCAAATAATTTTTATTAAATTATGTATTATTTCACATCATATTGTGTTGATTTATAAGGGATTTTTCAAAACGCGTCATTTTAAAACGCGTCTTTTTGTACCACGCGGTTTTTTGAACCACGCGGTTTTATGAAACGCGACATTTTGTACCACGCGACATTATGTACCACGCGGCATTTTGAAACGCGACATTTTAAAACGCGACATTTTGTCCTACGCGACATTTTTTACCTCGCTGCATTTTGAAACGCGACATTTTAAAGCGCGACATTTTGTACCACGCGACATTTTGTACCTCGCGGCATTTTGAAACGCGACATTTTAAAACGCGACATTTTGTACCACGCGGTATTTTGAAACGCGGTATTTTAAAACGCGACATTTTAAAACGGGGCATTATGAACGGTTCCCCTCAAATAGACACTCACGAAAGACATACACAAAACACACGAAAGACATTACACAAAATGTTTTTACTCTCGTTATGTTTTGTTCGCGACGCATCGCTCTTTTTCTGCTCCTTTTCGTTTTCGTCATCATCAACGCCGTCGCCATGACACAAAACAAAAAAAGACACTCTTGTTTAACTGCTCGTGTACAACACATCTTAACTAAAATTATCAAGTGATAAAATTTAATCAAATTTGAAGTGCCTGTTAAAATATCATTATGCCGTGACGCAAGTATTAATTCGCGTAAATATAAATAACACTCTCTTCTGTGTACCGAAGAAATTAGTGTCTCTAAATTATTCGCCTTCTGCGAACTGTAATTGCACGGCATTTCTCGCCTTCCGCGAATAAGTTTTTGCCAGTAAATGCCATTTTGCATTAGTGAATTTTGAACTTGTTAGTGTAATCGTGGTGGTGGAAATTACCCTAAAATTATTGTACATTAAAAATTGTGAATCGAAATAAAATACGGCCACATAGACGCCATATTAAAATTGTGCGGTCTCAAATAAAACTTGGATTTTATTCAAATATATTATTAGTGGTGCATCTGGACATTTCTACAACTGGTAACGGGTGCTCCACCGATAGGTCCATACGATCTACCCCACACATGTATTTATAGTACTCAGATATGACACAAGGACGTGGTACATTGATCATGTTTTTTATAAATGTTTGAATATCGCAACACTCTGGAAATTGGGTTAACACCAAATATGGTCGATGCAATTGACACGACTGAGTTGTCTACCCATTTCGTTAATCGAATGTTCAAACCATTCACTTTTTTGCTAATGATGAAACCACGCTCCTTTTTCTTGAGTTGTTTTTTTGGAATGGGTACGAAGGGCCGAATGGGTCGAAGGGCCGAATTTTTTTGTTTATTGTTTTTTGGTTTTTAGAAATTTAGGGCTGATTATTTTTTTTTCAGACCATTTTATATTCGTTAGAGTGAAGGAATTTTCTATTTAGACGAATAAAATAATTTCATTGTGATTTAGTGATGTAAATTAGTGAATATTAAAAATTCGACATTCGGCCCTTTGATATCATTCCGTTTTTTTAGTGGCAGCGGATAGTTCTTAGGAATTTTATTTTCGCGAATAATACCAGTAGCATCATACCCTTTACTTTTCAAAAATCCCAATACAGGAGAGCCAGTAAATAAATTATCGAAATATAAAGAAACTAATAGCACTCGAACATCCGGAGAAAATTCGTCTAACATGTTGAGCAACGGTGCTATGCATTTTCCGAAGTTTTTCTCGTAAAACGTATTAGAGCGCGGATTTCGTCCGTGGTAAATCTCGAAATTTGTAAGATATCCTGTTGGGGTACATAGTGACCAAACCTTATAACCAAATCTCAGCGGCTTACCCTTTATGAACTGCTTGCATCCATGTTTTCCAAAATACGAAATCATACTCTCGTCACATGATAGATTTTGTTCTGGATGAAAACGTTTCAAAAAATTAGCTTTAAGCCGATCAGTCACTGGTCGGAGCTTCCACATTTTGTCAGTTTTATTTATTTGCGTACTATGTTCAAAATGAAGAAATTGCGAAATTTGCTTGTACCTATTTTTCCGCATTGAATTATAAATTAATTCATTTCGTAGATCTGGTTCTGCTGACCAGTACGATGCCATATTTGACTGTGAAGCGTAACCACTTATGAGCAAAATTCCAATATAAACTTTGAGCTCTTCTACAGAAATACCTTGTGCTGGTTTTTGCAGAAATGTTGCATAAATATCACATTGTTTACTAATGTGGTTGAGTAAATCATAATCCACAAATTTCTCGAATTGTTCATGAGGAGTTATATTTCGACAAACCTCATAATTTTGTTCCGGAAATATTGGAATCATAGCAGTTGAGATATCATCACACCACACCAATTTTGAGGGCATTTTAAAATTTGATAGTGTCGATGCTACCGTAGGTAAACTTAATGTACAATTCGATATTTCCATTGCAGTAATCGGCAAATCGAAGCGGCCAAATCCCTCCATGGGATGTAGCGCCAGCGGAAAAAAAAAAGAAAATCGGCAAATTAATAGATGCTCCGTCATCTTCGAAGTTTTCTCCATTTTCTTCAATATTTGGCTAATAATTTTTTTTGTATAAAATTTCACATTCACTTTTTAACTGAGCCGGACAGACATGAGACATTATCAGGTAACCCATAATAGTCGTCTAGGGGCTCCCCACTAATACCTTCTTTATTATCCGGGGGTTCTAAAACAATTGCGGCTGGCAAATTTTCGTCCTCTTCATCAGACAATATATCTTCCAAATAATCGAGCGCCTCTTTCAAACTCAATTTTCTAGAAAATGAAGTTAATTAAACACATAAATTTTTCAACTAGAGGTCAGTCCCGCGTTGCCATATGGCAACACGGAAAGAAAACATAAAATTTTCCACGCAAAACTATTATATAATTTGTGACGCTATACATCATTGTAATGTATAAAGAATGGTGAATAATTACAATATGGATTATTTCTAAAACTAGTTAGATTAAAAATAATATCTATATAATTACTTTTTCATGTAGTCCATTTTTGTAGTTTTTGAGCGATTTATTTTACACGCTAAATTTGAAGTCCTAATCTCTCACGTAAAACTAGCTACTAACATAAAAACTGCATGAAAAAAAAAGAATAAACCTTAAACAAAGTAAAACAAACGCACTTTCAATGTTTTAGTAAATTGTATGGCAACGCGGAGCTGATTCGGGTTTTAATTCGAAATTAAGGTAAATTTCTGAATTTTTATCGGGCTTATGGTATAGAAATAAAAAAGAAATTTAAAACTGGAATGGAAATTTCCATTTTAAAGAATATTTTAAAATTAAATCTTCATTTTCGAGAATTTATGGAACAAAAGCTTTACTTTTAAAATATTCACTAAATTGGAGATTTCCATTCTAATTTTAAAATTAATCTTTTTTCTAGAATATTTTAAAATTCCTATCCAGAATATGAAATAAGATCCTAGGATTTTTTATCGCTTTATGGTTGTGAAAAATTAGCCGAAAAACCAATTTATCAATTTTTTTCCTTTTTCAAAATTCTTTAAATTTTTGTATATCTTATCAAATTTTTCTAATTTAATGCCTTCATTTCACCTTTTTTCGTTCGTTATTCGTTCTATATTATTTTTAGATATTATTAATTCTTTTAAAAGATCGTTAATTATTTTGTAAACACTAGCATTTTTCGTTCCTACTACTGTTTTTAAGCGCCGATGCCATGCCTCAACTGAATTTTGAGTACGGGGGACATTGTTAGCAACAGCATCGTCAACCGACCAGAATTTAGGTCATAGTGGGGTTTACTATTTGATCCTTTCACTTATATATATATATATATATATATATATATATATATATATATATATATATATTTCTTTGAACCTACAAGTTAAACGTTTGACATCCTTATCTTTAACACTCTCTCTGGAGACTTCATTTGCCGGTACAAATGCTAAACATTTTAACATTCGTATTTGCAAGCTGAATAATTCTGACGTTCCGTATTTTGATGTGAGTCGTGCCTTTTGTACTTTTCTCCAAATTATTTGGCTGAAATGAAACAAGCACCCACGAAACTCTGTTGTTGGAAAGAATTCTTCAGCAGCAGATTTAATAGTTTTCTCGAAATCTGAAATTATCATGCGTGGAAGTAATTGGATGCGTGCAAGTATGATTTTGATTTTGTAGTTTTGATTTAGATCGAGTAACTACATTCACATTTGGTTTTGGGTCCCTTGTATCATCTATTTTTATTCTATTAAGCGCGTTTGCATTTTTGTTTAATTTGCCAAGCTTGTGCATTATAGAATACTAATACTCAGCTAATTTGAATTTCCATCGCAAAATACGGTTCAACGGTTTATGATCCGTTACAAGGGTTTACCATAAATATACAGCTGAAATTGATCAACTGAATATTCATTTTTTTTCAGTGAAATTCAGCGTTCTACTTGCATAAGCAAACGGCAGATCGGATTCGTCAACTTTTTGGGAAAGGATTGCTTCAATAGCAACGTCAGATATATCGCATAAATTGTTAATTGATAAATTCTTTCTCAAAGTTGGGATATTGAAGGATCGGAAGATTTATAAGAGCAGATTTCAGTTTACTAAAACCCTCGTCACAAAACGCATCCCAATGGAAAACTACATTTTTCTTTAGAAGTTCGGTTCTTTGCAATCTCCGCGAAATTTTGAATAAATTTCCTCTAATAGCCAAGATAAGCCTGAAGAACTAGGAAATGATTGAAATCATGAATTTTTTTAGATTCAGGTTTTATCCCTGATGACGTAATCACATGGCCAAAATAGTTTAATTCTTGGCGGAGGAACTGACATTTTATTGCATTCAATTTAAGATTATTTTGCCGGAAACACTTTAATACTTCAATCAACTTTTCATTATGGTCTTTTAAATTACGA
The DNA here is from genome assembly GCA_963556165.1 of Tipula helvola. Lineage (NCBI taxonomy): Eukaryota > Metazoa > Arthropoda > Insecta > Diptera > Tipulidae > Tipula > Tipula helvola. The sequence continues at coordinate 32,267,913 of OY744483.1, read as the reverse complement.
CCATACACGACTATATCGTTTAAATAAACCAGACATTTTTAGTTGGACCAAGAATCCTTTAGATAAAATAATTCATAATTTGAAAAAGGAGCTATATTCAGACTAATGTTTTCATCTACTTCTACAGGTTCTTTCAAGAACAGAGCAATTCTGAATTATTTAAAAAACTAACTGTGATTTGAACCATTGCTTCTGATCTAGGCAGAACAGTTGTTTTAGAGAACCTTTAACAAAGTGGTAAATATATTGGACTTGAAGGAAAAAATATTTCTATTGTTTAGTTAGAAAAGCCTAATTTACATTTATTTTTGCTAAGAATCTTTGCCAATTATGCCTGAATACAGAATAGGAAATTTATCGTTATAAAGAGCTAATGTTCCAATTAGCTCTGGCGAAATTCCTTTAATGGTACACTTTAAATCGAAGTCACAATTTGTTTCATCTTTTATGACACCAACTTTTAAAACACTGATATAGGATCCAGTATCAATTAAGAATAAGGTCGTCAGGAATGATAATATCTAACGCAAGTTTTACAAACCGTTTATCTAGAAAATGATTTGTAATAAATATGTATGTGATTTTCATTTTGATATGTTTGATGGATAACCCGAAATTTTTTCAGTTGATTTGGATTGAATTGATTTTCCTCAGATTCGTTGAAATTATTTGAAACTTCTGACTGTAAAGACTTCATTGAAGTATCAGAGTTATGATTGAAAAAAAAACTCATGAAAATTGTACAAATTTATTTGACAAGTTTTTATCTTCGATTGTAAATCATCTGTAGGAGTTATAGAATTTCATTCCAACACTGTGAAATTAGCAGAATTACGACAAAATAAATCTTTATTTTCTGAAAAGAAAATATTGAGATCATACGAAACGGATTTTTTTTTATTGTTTGAACACTCTATAGTGTTTCAACTATTGGACTCGCGACCTTGTGTTCAAATTTGGGTTGGGAGCCCGTTGGCGTTTCCCGAAGTGTTTGAATTTTCACTTTGATTTTGAGGTTACCATTCATCAGCGGGATTTTTTTTACGACACTCACTAACTGATTCGAGGTTAAGGTACAATTTTGAAAGGCACATTTTTAGTTAAAAAATGGAAGGAAGGATTTTGAAACCTTTGGCGAGCAAAACAATTTTCGAAAAATTGACCAACTTGATGACAATAGCGACATTTAAAATTTTGATTACGTTTATTCTGACGTAAACTAAGGGATGTTAAAGAAGATTCCTCTTCAAGTGCTTTCGATATAGCGTCATTCAACTTAGTATATCTGCAAGCTTTAGTAATTAACTTGAAAGGGTCTGAAAGACCTTCTAGGAAAGCTTTAATGGCGGTCTTAGAATACGTCCTTTTGATATATTTTGCTGCTGCTGTTCCTTCACTTCGGATACATCCTTGATTTAGTAGCATCACTAGTTTTTCTACGCTAGAAGCAAAAGCTTGTACATCCTCGTTATGTCTTTGCTTTATATATTTACTAGTTCTACTTAGAGATGTTCTACATATCTAGTTTCAGAGCATTCTGTTTGAATTTCGGCTTTTAAATTAGAATTTATTACTTATCACTCTATGATGCAATATACAGTCGCTTAGAAAAATGTACTCTGGCTAAATTAAAACCTGTTAAATGTTTGGATAATTTCCTTGCAATTCAGATAAACTATTTTACACAATCAAATCTGTCACAGTCTCAGTAGTTGATTATTAAGAAACTCAACTTCTTGGAATACTTCCTTAAAGGCAGCATGACAAGGTGCATTATTAATTACCATTACGATTGATGTTTGGTACATATATTTTGAGCATTCCGAAGACAAACACAGAAAGAATTTATGCTTTTAATTCTGGCTTCTTAAATGCCCCTCTTCTAGGATTTTACCTATACACCCAATTACATGTAATGTAAGTGCAACGAGTTCCATTCTAGGAACGACCTTTGGTTCTCGATATAGGTTAAAATTAGTTTCATTCATGTAATGTATAGAGGTACACTGTTAGATTGAAAAGGGGTTTAATTATTCAAATGCCGCAAATCGCAGTTAGCTGATGAAGGCAGATTTAATTTGACTTATCAAAGATCGAGATTACCGTAATTGTATGTTGTTTATTCAAAACTTTATGCCAAACACGAATTATATGAATGATATGACGCATTTTAAATATCATAATATTATTAAAATTGTTATATTTAAATTTAAAATTGATATATTTGTTGGAATAAATGATTTATTTTTTATTCCCATTCTGAAATTGCTTAGTCCCATTTTGAAATTGTTTAGTCCCAATATGAAATTGTTTAGTCTCACTTTGAACTTGTTTAGTCCTAATTTGAAATTTTAGGATAAAAGAGTTGAAGTTGTAAAGGTACAGATATGCAGTACGCATTCACACACAATAATAAGTTCAAATTGAATAATTTTGAACAAACCAGATATTACGGGAATTTCGTTTAAAAATGTTTCGACGTGTCTAAATCTGAAAATACGATTTAGACACGTCGAAACATTTTTAAATGAAATTCCCATTATATCTGGTTTGCTCAAAATTATTCAATTTGAACTTATTATTGTTTACACACCCTCTTTCGTTTTCCGAATTCTAAGAAATGATAATGGGCAATATTTTTGATGATTTCATGATAATGGGCAATATTAATTACCAATACTCTGAATTCGTTGCAGAAGTTTACATAGAGGACTTGAGAAAGAAGTTAGTTAAACTGCGAAAATCAAATTAAATATAACGTACGAAGTTCTTATGGCAAAATTCTGAAAAAATTTCAGTGTTCCGGCAATTGATAGAGACTTGAGAAAATACTGAGTTGATCTGCGAAAATCAAATTTAATTCAACTTACGAGCTTTGTGACAAAATTCTGAAAAAATTTCAAAGTACCTACTGCGGTACCTAATTGATAGTGAGATAGTGAGAAATACTTTGTTAAAATGTTAAAATTTAAGAAGACCTTCTTTAAAAGATGATATATTTTCCATGTTAGTTTTATTTTTGGACTGAGAGTCTGTCGTGATAAATTTTGCTATCATGATAGTAATCTTTTTGGGTTAACATTATAAGTTGTGTGATGAAATGCATTTTTTATTGGGTTGACAGCATAGTATATTAGAAAATAAATGTTTTGAACTGACATAATAATTTGCATCTTTTTGTGCTGACACTAAAATATATAATAAGAATTATGTGCCAACGAGCATTTCCAGGTACAACCTTTTGAAATTACGCAAATTAAACGCGGTTTTGACAGATAGATCCAGATTGTTCCAGAGCTTCACTTCATGGATAAAGAAAGCACGTTGTCCTGGTTTCGTTTTACAAGATTTAGGCAGATTTATAGTAAATGTCTTCTGTAGGAACTGTAAGGTACTTCGGTACTTTCTTTTTGGTCAAACCAAACATTACAGTCAACGCCGATAATTCCAGAAACCGGTTCAAATTCATCAAATATCTGCTTAGATAGATGTGAAATTGGATCACTCATTCGTTTCAAAGAAATATATCTAGCACAAGAATTAAAAGCAACAAATTTGCAAAGCTTGTTTAATTTACTGACAAACTTGATTTATGTATAAAGAATACAGAATAGGGCTTAAAATAGATCCTTGAGGAACCCCAGATGTATGATAACAAAAATGCTGTCGATAAAATTATCATGAAATTTTACGGATTGTTGTCGCAAATGCAAATAAGAACCTAAAAGTTGACAAGCACTTTTGGAAAAGTTATACTCATTACATAATTTCGACAATAATATAGCGTGATCAACTTTATCAAATGCTTTGGAAAAGTCTAAGAGATTCAAAACTCCAACTTTACCATCTTCGATATTACTAGTAATATCATCAGTGACATTTAACAATGCAGTGGTAGTAGGTACTGTGGTTGACACGAAATCAAGATTGTAGTTTATTCATTAAGTTATGTTTAGCAATAAAGCTATTGAAAAATCGGTGACTGTAGATGGGTTCGGCATTTTTGGAATAGGCGTAATTGTCGCAATTTTCCACGCATCCGAAAAAGTTGATTTAGTGATACTAGAATTTATAAAGAATGGGTAAATGAGGTAATAAAACCGGAAGCAGAATTTGGATGAGATTAAGTGGGTATGCCATCAACTCCAACCGAATTCGATTGGATTTTATTCAGATGAAAGTGAACTTCTTCAGCAGATATAGGCTGTTTTCCAAACGAATACTTATTTGTGGAACCTAACATATTCAATGTAATTTCTTATGGAATAAGTTAGGTTCCACAACTAAGTAACCAAATAAGTATCGTTTGGAAAACAGCCACAATATTGAAATAGAAAGCATTATCATTGGTGACATATGGAATTGTATCCATAAGAAAATTTACATATGTACAACCGAAGAGATGTTGAACTCATCAGGAGTAATATCGCATTTACACTCCGCAATGGACATATGGACATATGAGTTGAATATGTTCCAAAACAATTTTTTTCAGTCTTATGCTTTCTCCAGTTCTCATGCAGAAAATCACGAATATTATACGATGCATTATGATATCATTACTAAAATATGGTCTACGTACTCTACGGTTCCCACAAATCTTTTTCAATGGCACAAACCTATCAATAAGATAACCTAAAAATGAACTTAAAACTGATAGCTGTTAATTAACATCCCCTAAATCATATAATAATGCCCAATTTAAAGAACTAGCGGTCACCCGTAATGCGTCCCTATCGACATTCCAGAAATCTCTCACGTAGACAAATTGATTACTATCATTATTATTAGGGCATGCAAAACCGGTAAACGATTAACCGAGTAACCGGTTTTACCGACCAAAATTTCCCATCGAAACACCGGTAAATATTTTTATAATTTACCGGTAATTCGGTAAATTTTTTACGCTAAATTCAATTGATTGCATAATTATTTAATTTAAATTAATTTTAATATTTATTTAATAATTATTTAACTAAATTTGGAATGCCATCTATTGTTGAGAATATTAATAGAATATTCAAGATATGTCAAATCTGTTGAAAAATGGTGAAAAATTTACTCTCACATTCGATGAATGGACGTCCAATAAAAATAGAAGATACATGAGCATTAATAGTCATTTTTAAAAAAATTACTGGAATTTAGGAGTTTCTAGAATTCATGGCTCAATGCCTGCAAATAAATGTATTGAGTTATTGGGAAGTAAATTAAATAATGTTGGGATTAACATTAATTGTATAAGGATAAACTTTAATAATATTGTTGTAATTGTGTGTTAATTCTAATTTTATATAAACAGAATGTAAAATATCCTGAATTGGAGTAATCCACTTCGTCTGACGATGAATCGATTAATGAAAATTTTGACAATGCTGATGCTGATGCAGATTTGCGTATTGACGATTGTAAAAGTAGAGAAAGCGCCTCTCGAGGAAAAAAATTAAAATGTTGCACCTGATAAAATGACATTTGTCCCAAATGCGACGAAAGAAAATTTAGCAATCCAGTTCATCCAGTTCGTCAATACAGTTTGAAGGTGAACCGTTGATTAACAATGGCACTGATATCTTGTACAAAGATTTAAATGTTGTTATTGCAATAATTAGGAAAGTTGTCAAAATATTTCGACTATCTTCCACAAAATATGAAATTTTTCAAAGAAATGTTGTACAAAAATTTGGAAGAAACAGTGAATTAGAACTAATATTAGACACCCGAACTAGGTGGAACAGTTTATTACATATATGTTTGAGTGTTTTTATCAACTCAGATCTTGCATTAGAAAAAGTCTAATATATATAAAATATGATTGGAATTTTTCAAAAACGGAATTGAGCACAACTAATGAAATAATTAAGGCTTTGCAACCTATTAAGCTAACAGTTGAATCACTACGTTCTTCCGACTTTACATTGTTGAATGCTGATGCTGCTGTTAAATTCATGCTCGCCGAATTGTTATCTCAAAATACGCCACTAAGCAAAGAACTACATTCTGAATTAATATATAGAATTCAACAGAGGCGATTTACACCATTCCACAGAGTACAAAAACTTGAATGAGAAAGATCTTAGAGGATTTTTTTTAATAAATTTAGTAAAGTTAAGATAATAGAACTTAGTGTTACTCAGATGAACCGTGGCCAACGGATTTGGATCAACATGATCCGTCAGATGATGAAGTCGCTATACAAGAACAAAAGCCTTCTACAAGGGAAGAACGACTACACCTGGCAATCAAACAAAACAATGATTTGAGATATTCAGATGCAGCAGTGAAAACACCTGTTATAACTAATATTACAACTTTAGAAAAAATCGTAAAAACAGAAATAATTTAATTTGAGATGGACAAAGTAAGAGAAAAATATTTGGAACTATCGTTCAAATATTTACTAGCCATAAAAAAAAAATTAGTGTCGAATCTGAAAGAGCTGCCGGCCAAATCGTCACAAAAATTCGATCAAGTCTCAACAACATTAAATACCATCTGCGTTTTACGGGGCTATTTTAATAAGCAATTTAAGATGAAAGATTGAAAGGAACGGTTTCAATAAAATTAATTTTTTACTTTAAATTTTATTATGGATTATGCAATACTGTACAAGTGAATACAATAATATAATGAATTAAATTATTTTTTATTTAACAACAGATTTTTTTGTTTTAATCGAAATTTCATATGATTCAAACAAGCATAATTATTATTAATTTGTTTTTAATAAAAAATACAAAAAATAAAGTTGTTTACCGGTTTTTATCGATTAACCGTCTTTTCTTTTTAATTATTACCGTTCACCGGTAAATGAAATTTTCGGTAAATTTGCATGCCCTAATTATTATCGATAGGGAAAGCTTATGAACCATAAATCATATCATGAGTGGTTGCAATGCCAGATATAGAGATTTGAGTAAAAGTTTTAAAGTTGTTAGTAGTGATTGACGAGCACCAGATCAATTAAAGTGGATCACCCACTAAGTAAGTCCCTACCTTTGAGATCAAGCCAATCCCAAAGGATGACATTAATGATTTCAGCCGTCTAACCGTAGGTGTTGAAACGAGACAGTCAATATTAAAATCACCAACAATAATGACCTCCAACCAACAATAATGAACTCTAAGTTCGATGATTCCAATTTTAGCGGATTGTAGATTACACCCAGAACCAGTTTCATATTACATCAGTTCATTTCTAATTTTAATGAAAATTATGTCTAATAAAGAATTTTTTGCATATAATTTTTGGATAAAGAAATTTCTTAACATAAATGTTAACACCACCAGAGCGCCGCCTCCGACGATCTTTACGAAATAAAGTGAAATTATCAATTTCAAAATGTTTACTAAGTGTTTAGATTTTAACTAGGTTTCTGAAATGGCAATAGCATGGAAAGGGATGTGTTTTACGATTAACTTCAATTCATCAAAATTCGGAACTAAACTATGTATTAGGATTAAAATGGCAGAAATTCAATAAAGCTTTGTTATAAAGTAAGGATGATTTTAACCCTATAGAGTGCTCGCGCTATAAGCATTTTACCGCCCGCAGCAAAAACTTCGTATTATTAATAAGACATCCCAAAGCTTTTTTTTTTGTAAACTAATTATGAAACTTTAATAAATGTTACTTTTTCTTCTAGTTTATGTTTTATTCTGTTCTTTTAAAATAATTTTTAATTTATTTAACGATTATTTTCAATAAAAAAATCAGTTTTAAATATGGGCGGCTAAATGCTCCCTCACTCACGTTTCAACATTCCTCATATCCACTGAGCCAGCTCTATCAATATGGCTACCACACATCATAATTATGAAATAACGAGTTTAGGATCAAACAACAGTTGTTTCTGGTTACCAGAAAAAGACCTAGTCACACAAAATATGAAAAGGAAATTAGAAAGGGGATAAAAATAAGAATAGTTGGAAACTATAAAAAAAATAAAATTGAGTTGCAAATTAGTAACAATGAAAATTTTAGAAAAAGAAAATAAACACAATTATTATTTGTTTCTGTTTTGTGACCTACTAATAGGTGCGGTAAAATTGTCATGTACGACAACGTTTTCTTCTTTATTCCGTTTATTACCTGATTATCGCTTACCGTTGGGAGATTATCAGCTGGTTGAAATTGACAATTGATTTTGTAAAATTCCTCTATAATACTTGGTACAAAAACTTTATTGTTGTTTGTATACGTAATGTACACCAATCCAGCTTTGGTAGTAAAATTTGTGATTTTATTTTCAGTTCGTTTTGCTTTAAATGCTGCATGAAGGACGGAATAATTTACTATCGACAGATAATGATTACAGTAAATTCTATTACTGATATGTGATATCCAATCCAATGTGGCATAATGACAGGTTTTTGGGTGTTATATACTGCTTACAAAACATCATTTTAAAGGGATGGGAAATAAACCGAACAAAAATAGATGTCTGGTACTCTGGTTTTGGAAATTATGCCTCTCGATGATAGTTTAGGAGACTTCATCCAATAAATGGCATCCACTGCTACAATTCCTCTTTCAAATTTTACTGCAGTCGCAATTTCAGCAAAAATTTCCTCGACCGATACATTTGCTATAAAAGGTATTAAGGTATTAGGTTTGGGTCAAACAAAAACACGTACTGCTACACCGAATTCCTATAAACTATCCTCCAGTATCCTCCAATATGTAGTGAGTTTAACCAATTTAATTTTAAAAACGAAATATTCTCTCTTCCATCAAGAGTTAATTTTTTGTTTTTTGGGTGACAGTCCGAAAAGATCGGTAAGTGTCCGAATTATCGTAAGACAGTAACTCAATAATGGTTAATGGATTTGCGTCTGTTACATATTTTGACACTCTATAGGTAAGATTCCTCTGTCAAACCAAATCCAACGTTGGGCTATTTTGATTTTTTAACACACGATTGGCGGTCACTTTTTAACATCAATTCAAGGTCACTTATTATGAATCAGAATAAAAATATCACCTACATTTTTCAGTTTACTTTAAAACAAATATTCTATAATTAGAATCTTTTATTTTATTTTCTAGGTAACACCTCCGGAAGAACCATTACCCATACTCGGTGTACCGTGCATAAGCGGTGGCATTAATCCATGTAGCTTTGGGGGTTCATCGCTCGGCTTGAGCACACAACAACATCAACAACATCATAACAATGATCAAAATCAATCACAATCATCTCCATTACAAGTGCCACAGCGTGAAGATTCCATGTCCCAATCACCGCAGCATCTGCAGGGGACAATTGTATGATACAACCTAATGTGGGGCCGTAGGCTCCGCTCTGCCGTAAAAAATCATACCCACAAATGGATTTAAAACCGCGCCCACATTACATATAAAATAAACCAACATCCAATTTAGAACTATATTGTGATTGAAAATAATTATTTTTTTATTTGTTTAATTATAATTTAAAAATTATTTATATTTTAGTAAAAAGTAAAACAACAACAAATTATGTAACAAAATAGTAAAATTATTATTTTATTTTTTTGAAGTACTATATACTAAATTATAAAATAAACTCTTATATAAAATAGAAAATTAGACATTTTTATAAAAAAAAACAAAACAAAACAATTTTTGTAGAAATATTTTCCTAAAATATATCCCGTGATGAAAACAAAAATATATAACGGCCATCACAATATTAAATCTTTATATTTAATTTAAACTCGTATATAATAAAAATTAATTAATTTATTAATTATAAGATTATCTGTGGTCCAAAGTAAAAATCGTATAAATTGATACAACAACAACTAAATAACAACAAATCGTTTATCCTCATTTTTTCCGTATTGTAATTGGCTTAAATCACAAAACAAAAATTTATATAAATAAACTTTCATACTTGCATTTATAATTTAGATTTTAGATTTTTTTTTTTTTTTTTTTTAACATAAGATAAACAAATTATATATCTCTGTTATATATAATTAAATTAGGAAGTAAATTAAATAATAATTTAACACAAAAAACAATTGAATAATATAATTTAAATATTATTAAAAAAGTATATAAAAACAAAAAAAAAAAAGCTTTGGTATACTGTAAACGCTTTACTACAACAAAAAATCATAAAATTAATAAAAAAAAAAAATATTAAAAATTATTATTACAAAAAATAATTAGAAATTATCATATTTATAATAATTAAAGTAAAAAATTTAGTGATGATAATGTATTGAATTTCAAATTAACGAGATTAAACTTTTATTTAGCCAAGACACGTTTTGTACTAAAATTTTATAAAGAAAATGTTTAGTATACTGTAGTGACACCTATACATAAATAGGCGATTTATACTAATTTGAGCAAAATATTTTTATAACTTTTATATTCGCAACTTAATTAAATTTTGCATTTCAATTTTTCATTTATTTAAAGCTTTCCGTGCCTTGAACGATGATTTTACATTACGCATGTAATGGCTTGAAGAATATTTTGTTTTTTATTATTTAAATTAATTAATTATTTAAAATGTCTCGTTAATTTTGATATTCGATCGGTTTGTATTTTTTTTTTTTGTTTGTAACTACATACTTAGCAAAACAAATTAATTTATATTATCGAATTTAATTAAATAGCAAATAGGAATAGTTATGTGAATTTTTTTGGTGAAGTCGGTTGACATGAGTAATTCTAGGGCGTTTTGTGGTATTTGAATAAGTCAGCAAATACGAATTTTATAAAATAATAGAAAATCTCACAACATCTATAAACCTCTTGTTTCTTAGAACATTTTATTAACAATTATGTATGCCCAAAATTTAGTTAGTTTATCTCGTTAAACACCAAATTAAAATTAGGTTTACAGTGATAATAGCACAATTTTAACCGATAGTTTCCTAATTTTTATTGAATTTGATTTTATTAATGGCTAGGAAGATTAAAAATTAATTTATTTCAATATTTATCCGCCTTTCACAAAATAAAAATGAGAATTCAGAAATGAAACACAAACCTTAAAAACGGCATTGGGTCTCAATTTCAAATTATATAAATTAATAATTTTATCTCGGACACTGAATGAATTTCGCGGAACTAAACGGATGCCGACACAATTATCAGTATCCTAATAGTGTTCTATCAGCTTTTTTCAAATTTCTCTTTTTTAACTCAATTTTGTAAATAAAATTGGATTGAGGTAGGCTTTTTGACATTAAATTCAAATTGGTAGGCTTTTGGGGAGAATTTTTCTTCAGTGCAAGGATTTTGTTCAAAAAATGAGACTTGAGAGTTGCAATTTTCGTGTACGTACTAGATATAGAATGGTAAATATTATGTACATTTGGTTTAATTTTATTATTATCGTACATCTAGTACGCCAATAAAAATTGCAACTCTCAAGTCTCATTTTTTGAACAAAATCCTTGCACAGGACTATGAAAATCCGCAATATATCCTTATGGTTAAATATTATTTGCTTCGTATTGTGATGTGTTATTCGGAGTGCAACATGTTTTTAGAGGTTTAGTAAAATAGTCGACAATAATTCCGATTAATTTGGTAATTCGCAGCTCGTAGCTTACAAATGATTGATACTAAGTAGGCGGACAATGCTTGGAATAATGTAGACTAAAACTATTTGCTAGTTAATTCATCAAGAAAATGTAGTCTAGAAAATTTTAGTACGATGTACACAAAAAAACCTATTTGTTACGTGATTAGCCCATGGGCCTGCTTTCTTGAATTGAATCGAAACAAAATCACCGGTACCTTTAGTATCTTCAACCTTCAATTGAAATGTAGCATATTTTACTAGAAAGTCACCGGTCACTTTTTCAGCGTGAATTTCAAGAAAACAGGCCCTGTAACTTCTCGGGAACTGGAAGAACAATGACACAACCGTATACTAAAATGTGCAGAAATTATAAAAAGGATGTAATCTTACCAAAGCTATAACCAGTTTTTAATATTTTACAAACACTGAAAACAACCTACCAAATATAAAGTGTCTTAAAGAGACACTGGCTACTGGGCACACACATGCTAAGCAGCTTTGAGGATTTCTTTATTTTAGTATATAAATTATGATTAAAAAACAAAATTTTTTGAACAATATTCGAATATCTAGGAATGTTAGTATTTCATAAAATTATCAAAGCGGAGATTTGAAGCGGCAACCCCATCCTCTAAGGCATAAAACGAATTAAATAATATTCCAAACATTTGTTATATTTAAAAAACTTGGCTTTTGGGATTTCTTTTTTTTTTTTGTCCTCGTCACCAACCCAACTTCTCTTCTGCCCCGGGTGCTCCAAAATTTTCAACATTTAACATGCACTTGGAATTTTAAATCTGCCTCCCGTTTTTTTCAATGCATTGAGTAACTCAGGTAACTATGTAACTAGAGCTTAGATTTAGGAAGAAAGCCTCGTCAGTGTTCATCTCTTGAGCAAGTTTTGGTTCTCAGTACCAAGCGGGACCGAGTTAAAATAGCCACCAAACCGGAAGCGGACATTATTGTTATTAAAGCAAGATGAAAAAATTGCATTCAAATGTTCGGAAAATGTTATTGGATGCAAATGGTAGTGCACATTACATTCTGCATCATGAGTGTCTTCGAAAATTGATCCACTCTAGTGGGCTCATGAACATTTTGTGCCAGAGCAACAAACAAAAAACTGGTGTCGTCTCGGAACTAATCCAGAACGGTAAAAATATCAATTCTGATAAAAATTAGTTTTGTTTAATGAAAGAATTTTGGGTTTCGGTTTCGGACCCGAACCGTAACCGAAGCATAAAAACCAATAAAACCCGAAAACTGAACTGCAACAAAAAATGAAAATTAGAAAAGTAACCAGCACCAAAACTGGAACGAAACAAATATCGGCTTGAGTCTAATATTACCACATTTTATGCGTCAGGTTTCTTTCTACTAAAAGAGTAGGTCGAAGAGTAACAAATTGGCAGTTAATTTTGATTATGGTTGATCGGTTGATGAAAGCGGAAGAACTGATATATCTGCTCCACTGCCGACTAAGAAATATTTATTGAGTGATGGTTCCAGAATGAGCGATTAATTTGATGATGATTTGTCAGTTGACGTTAATATTAGTAGAATAAAGTTTTATTGCTTTAATATTTGAAATTCAGAGAGAGTATAGTAGAGTCCAGTTTCATTGATTGCGTTGTTGATATTTGAAACCGGCAATGTGCTCTATATTGGTTTTTTGAAGTTGCTGAATTATTGTTGCCCGGCCTCGAACTAAAATTATATAGTTCCACACACTTATTTGCTGCTTTGCCATATTCATCGTGTTACCAACAAATAGTAGATTTGGTACCTTATCTCGTTTCGGTACACTTAGATATTGACTTAGAGGTAATGAGCGAGGTTAACGAAATGTATTTAAGTGGTTGGACAACTCCTTTCCACGTTTTCCTATTGCTACAATGGTTGTACTAGAATTAGGTCAGGTAACCAGCTGATTATTTGAACTACCGTTTGTAGAGTCAAACCTAATAGCTAGAATACTGTACCGTGATATCTAGTTGCTCAAGTAACACATCAGCAACCTGGAACCATTTAATTACCCTGTCGCTGCAGCGATTATTGATCTGGCTTGCACCGGTAAACGATACATCCATAAAGTTTTAAGCAAATCATCGCTAGTATTTAAGGAGATGTGAATTATGAATTCTTTTTTGCTCGGAGACAGCAACATTTTTGATATTTGCTTGCTTAATATTATCAAATGTATGTGTTTCCGGTGAGTTGTGTAAAGCAATGTCAACTTTAGTTAACAGCCTATTGTCGATCGTTATTGTATTGAAAGCCACGATCCTTTTTGCACAAAATACGGAAATACGATGGTATGTAAACCAAAAGGACTGTCGGGAAGTTGAGAATATGAAAGTTATCAAACTCATCTTGGCTCTTTTAAGCTTTAATTTGGACTTGTATGCACTCAATTATCTTCAAATTTTGCAAAAACGCAACATGATGAGAAAGCTTTAAGCAACTAGTTATGGCTTTAAATATATTCTTAAATCTGCTTGTCATATTTTAGAGCTCCAACCAAAAAATTATTTTACCGCTAATCTCTAGCCAATAGCCTCCATGGTTCCAGTTTTCAAATCATTCATTTAAAATCCCTTAACTGCATTTCTGTTTGCTTGTAATGTGCTATTTTTACGTAAATTGGCATAATACGATAAATCGTTCAAAAGTCTCCACCAGATATTACCAATGGTCAGCAAATTCGTCTTCTATTTCAATAGTATATTCTTGACTGCACGACTACAAATTGCGATTGACGGACCATTCCTTTCTAGAAACCATTCCTTTCTAGTTGTGTTGCTCTATTTTTTCTGCATTTCCTTTCAATGATTATTGCAAAACGTAATATTGTGGATCCATTGCTTTCTATTACTCTTCCACACATATTCATGAAAAAATCTGCAGGAGGCCATGACATAAGCATAGCAATATTTTCGAAAACCATTATTTTTAAAAATTACAGAAAAATACAGAAAATTTGCTATAAATCTCATTTTTGTAACAGCGCACAAAAACTAAACGGAGCTTGGATCACGTTACGACTTTGATTAAGCCAGAATCGGGAAACTAGGAATACATACATAGATGTATATTTGTGTTAACTAGAAATTTAAAAAATTGACCAATTCAATCGAAAAGTGCGAATTTTATTTTGAGTGTTACAAAACTTATATACTTCAATCATCGTTTAAAAAAATTTGATCAAAACTTAATATTGAAAGATCTAAAAGTGTGAACTAAAAAATAATAAAATAGATTAGATATTCCAGAGAAAATGTTTGTAAATATTGGCACTCTGAGCCTATGAGTTTTAATAAGTGTCTATACGACTGAAAGGCATCAAAAACTTGGTCCCGATTAGTAGGGCAAATTTAGCATTAAACTCTAAATAATTTTTAAATTAAACATTTTTATGCATTTTGCAACATGATTGCAGTAAACGATTTCACAATTGAAAATTAAATTAATTTGCAAATTTATATAATCAATTAATAAATAAATAGAATAAAAAATGGATTGAAAATGAATTTCTTAATTATTTATTTAAAATTAAAAAAAAAAAAAAAATATTTATTTTTTGTTAAATTAAAATTTATGTAAGACAATAAATTTAATTTCACAAAATTATATTTAGGCAAAAAAAAAAGAAGAAAAATTATTTAAAATTAAATTCCAATTTTTTTTCTTTTTGAAAATTAAATAATTTTTTTGTAATAATAATAAAATATAATAAAAAATTTAAAAAAAAAAAATTAATTCATTAAAAAAAAAATTAAAAATTGTAAATAATTAATTTTTTTGTTTGTTTTATATATAAAACGGCCTTAGAAAAATAATTACATAATAATTATACATAAATTACTAAAATAAAAATATATACTATATACTAAATAATATTTATATAGAAATAATTAAAAAAAATAAAAATGATTTGAATAACAAAATATTAAACACACATCTTAAATATATTTATAAAACCAAAAAATTAAAATATTGATAAATGAGATGTATATTACATTAATAAAAATAAAATATAAATAAATAAAATCCATATTATTAAAATTTCTAATTTATATTAACAACAAAAAGAAAATGATGTGCACATAATATTATTATAATTCTTGAGAGGAAATGAAATGAAATACTAATGAAAATAATTTAAATTAATTAAATAAATAAATATAGAAAACAAATGATTTTAATAAAAATATACTAAACGTTTTATTTATTTGCTTATACCGCATTGGTTGGCGAAATTTTCTTGGGCACCAGTAATTCTATGTTTTCAGTTTCACAACTACTGTCTTCCCCCGAAAACAGCGCCCAGGGCGTTATAAAAAAATAAACTGCCTACTCTGCGTTTTATTCAAATGCAACGCCTACGCGTTAATTGTCGAAGAATTCATGCTCATTTCAGAAACGACTCTAACGGTTTTTTATAAAAATTGGTGAGCACGAAGCCGGTCAAGAAGCAATTGCGATAAGTCCTAATTTCGGAAAAGTCGTTTAAGGGGTTTTCTTTTAGGGCCATGTTCCTATTTTTTTAATTTTTTTACTTTGTTTTTTTTTGTTTCTTTCTTGTTTTGTAACTTTTGTTATTTCTATGGTTTGCAAAACTAGTTCCGGATACGGCTCGGAAGGTCTTGGTTTAAGCTATTTCTTAACCGATTTGGGCCAAACTAGGTTTGAATAATGAAAATGGGATTTGAAAATGAGTTCTGGATGTGGTTCTGGAAAATGGCCAATTTTTATTTTATTTTTTTAACTAAGCATGTGTTCTACGACATGGCCAATTTGAATGGAATTATAACATTCCTTAGCCGAATGAGATCAAACACAGCTTGTACGATGAAAATGGGATTCCAATACGAGTTCCGGATGTAGTTCTAGAAAATGACTAATTTGATTGGAACAAATACAATTGCTTCAACCGATTGGAATGAAACTCGGATTAGTACACGAGATCTGGAAAATGGCCAATTTGAATGAATCTAGGAAATGTATTAGCCAATTGGTATGAAACTCGGCTTTTATAATGACATTGGGATTTCAGTATGTGTTCCGGATGTTATTCCACATATGGTCTGGATATGTTAGAAAAGTGGACAGTTGTTTTTATGATGTAGTTCTAGGAAATGACTAATTTGAATGGAACTAAACAATTTCTCGACTGATTCGGATGAAACTCGGTTTGTACGATGAAAATGGCCAAATGAAAATACGATTTCAACAGGAGCTACAGATTTGATTCTAGAATGACAAATTTAAATTTGCGATGGAACTCGGTTTGCATGATGAAAGTGGGATCCAAATTTGAGTTCCGGATGTAATTCTGGAAAATAGCTGAATGGAACTAAGCCAATTCCTCAATCTTTTGCTATGCAACTCGATCTACGATTATATGTCGAAAATGGCCAATTCGAATGGAATAACGCTTGAGTTCTGGAAAAGGGCCAATTCGAATGGAATAAGGCCTGGGTTCTGGAAAATGGCCAATTTGAATGGAACTAAGCCATTTGCCAACTGATTGGCATGAAACTCGGTTTGCACGATAAAAATGGCCAACAAGTTATCTTCCAATCCGATGTCAGATTGTTAAAACAGACGAAACATTAAGTTACCCAGTTGCTGTTAAATGTGGCAGTTTTGCGAACTAAATTTATTGACATTTAGATAATTCTTTATTTATAAATTACAAAAAATGTTTTTTAAAATGGAAGTAACAGTTTTCACAATCGCACTGTAAACACATACAATACGAGGAACCCAAATAACTTTGCCGTTGTTCAGCAACTGTGTGTAAATACCAATTAAAACGTGAAATTCAATCCTGGCTGCTCGGCTTAGAAAACATTGACCAATAATTTTAGTGTTTCATTTGTTCCAGTCGTAGGTTAAATATACGGTTTAAATGAAAATAAATATGAGCTTGCCAATTTTTATGTTTCTTAACAAATGCCTATAATGCGAATTCAGTACTCGCAGCATTCTATTCGATATGGCATTCTATTTGAATTAATTTTTACATTTTTAGAAAGTCAGGGATTTTTGTGTTCCCAAATACAATGCCTAGGCACTTTTTCGGGGGAGTCATTTAAATTCAAAGTGTGATCTTGCGAATATTTTTGTATATCATTGGCTAGAGAACAGTTGATGCCGATCAACATTGTTAATGATGAATAGAGCAATATTGATTTTCAGGTGGTCGATAGGAATCTTATGAATTGAGCAATGTTCTTTGGATGAATTCGGCTACCATTGGGGCATATTCATGGAACATTTATTTTTTACATTTTATAAGTAAAAAACGTAAAACGTACGTAAATTACAAGAAAATGTAAATTAAATGTAAAAAACTAATACATTTTAATAATAACCAACAATAATAAGTAGGTAACTAATTGAAAATGTAAAACACAAAGTTAATAAAATTATCAATAATCAATCATAATAAAAAATTATCAATCATTATAAATTTTCAAACAATTTAAAACATTATGTTTTAAAAGGCGCCTCAATTATAAACCAAGTTCAAATGTAAAAGAAAAAAAACATTGATTTTCCGTTTTTTCTCCCCTTCACTGGTTACGATTTTCAAAAACAGATGTGTAAAACAAACACCTCTAACTAGGTCTAACTAAAACAGCAAAATTCTAAAAGCATGAAATACTAATGCTAGCCAGGCTAGCGTTTTTCGGTTTAAAAAATCCGGTATTTATGCTGTTTTCGAAATCGATACTTGTTTGATATACTTATTGACTTATTTAACGCCATCTTAAATAAGTATGAAAAACTTTATTCAACTCAACTTATTTTGACAGTTTTAACAAAAAATTGTTTGTTCTCTAATTTTTTGAATAAAACATATTGATATTCGCAATACCAATTCGCATTCACTTAGGTACATTTAGTGAGTAGGTATACTCTTGAAATAATAATGTGTCTAATGAATTTTGATGACCTAAATCACAGATAAGGAATACACAGATAAATTATTGATGAACATTATGATGATTTTCCTCAAACGAACTGATAAAAGCGACAAATGGATAAAATTAAAACTAACCTTGCCACCCATATTTATCAAAAAAATTAACCTTATATTATAAAGCTATTTTCTGCTATTCTGCTGCTAAGCTGCCATCTAAGAACTGCTAGTTTATTTTTTGTTTCATTCCAGAGTCTTTCCGGACTAAACTTTTTATTAATATTAATTAATTTCAAACCTCTCACCTTTTTGTTTGACTACCAATGCAAGTCAATTATGCCCAGACCCATTTCCGCAATCCTTTGATTCTCCATATGCTTGATTATTTTGAAATGGGTGAATATTAGGCAATGTTAAACAATAAAAAATCCAAAATATTGAAGATTTCAAACGGCACATTTTCAAAAGCTTGTTTGATTTTTCCATTTAATGGCGTATGTGCCGCAATCAACATAGGAGTGCAACAATAGTCAAACTAAAAGGCGAGAGGTTTGAATGAATTGAATGCCAATGAAAAATTTAGAATATTTGAATGAATATTTGTCCATTGAAAGTTATAACACTTACCAGGTGTATGCATAATTTTTTTCCGGTTTTTTGGTAAAAAAACACGTAATTTCCAAGGGAAATTAATTTTTCTTATTCAAAATATTGGCTATCGGCTTTTACATATTCCGCCCATCTTTCAGGTAATTTACGAATAAAATGCCAGAAAAACTGTTTGTCTTTAGGGGAACCCATTCGTCGGGCCATTTTAAAACTTTCTCGAAATTGCTGAAGGGCTGGTCTGCGAGCGCGTAGCCTATTGATGCGAAGAGGTGGTAGTCAATGGCGCCAGGTCTGGAGAGTACGGTGGGTGCGATAGGATGTCCTATCCTAGCGATTTGAAGGTGTCTTTTACTGGTTTTGCAGTGTGAGATGGCACTGTAACGAGTTGTATAACCATCTCGATATTCGACATGAATATAAACCCGCTGCAGACTCTTCCTCGGTTGATCCACGCAGCATATTTCAGCCGGCTAGCTTTCAGTGGCTGGGGGGTTGTTTTGTGGACCGAGGTCGAGCTAGTTATTGCTGCTTGGTGTTGGTTAGTTACGTCTACAATGGTATATGCCGTAGGGAGGAAAACTGTGATCACATATTCAGTGGAAAATTAAGCAAAATTACGTTGACATTATGTTCTCATTTATATAAAAAAAACATTGAATTATCATAATAAATAACTAATAGTAACAATTTCATTTATTGATGATCAAATTCCAATGAAATAATTATAATTTATAACCTAATAATGAAAGTAAATTATCATATGAATGTACGTCAATGGCTACTCAAAATTTAAATATCGAAACTTACTATATGTTTGAATTTAGCTTTACATAAAAAGAAATAAACTTAGTTCTAAGAATAATAATAAAAAAATATGGCCATAAGAATTTATATATTTGATGATCAACAAAAATATTACCTTAACGGTATTTAAATTCAAATATAAAGATGTATAACTAATTATTACAACAACAAAAATAAAATTTAAGAAAATATAAAAAAAATGTAATAATAATACAATAATAACTTGCGATTTGGATTGTATGAATTTTCCGATGCGTTGCGGATCCGATCCCGTACGTTATTCGCAGTTTTATTCCACGTCGTCTCGAAGCATTTAATTCGTTATATCAAGAAACGAAAACGGTGATAAATATGATCTTAGGATCTTGAATTATATGAAACAGCTGTGACAATAAAAGCTGTGATTTCGTTCTATGTATTTCGAGAACGAAACTGTGATCAAAACTTAACTGTGATATTATATTTATAAAGTTTATAGTTTATTAATTTATTTAATGTATTAATTAATTTATTTTTAGTAGTATATTATATATGTAATTAATACACAAATGTTCATTTTTAGTGTCACTTTTAGTTTTTTTTTTTGTTCATAACTTTATTTATTTATTTGTTTGTACAGTTATCTGAGCTACTATATATATATATATATATATATATATATATATATATATATATATATATATATATATATATATATATATATATACATATATATATATATTCACTTGCTCGAATCATAACTATCTGTCCATACAACCACTGTTACTGCACATTTTATTTATTTGTTTTTATTTATTTAAATCAATTTATCATATCACTAATATATTTGAATTAAGCAGGCAATTTGCTATTCATTTCGCTCCAGAATTTTAACAATTTGTTTAGTTTCCATTTTATTATTTAATTTACTAAATTGTTCACTACTTTAGGTCTTTATCTCTTCAATGTTAAAACACAACTTTTCCGATCATCGTTTATTTTTTTCATCTCATCTATTTGCCAAAAAAACCATACAATCACAACCAAATTGTATATCCATACAATCCGCAAAATTTTCTTCTGTATTTAATTTTATAGCCCTGTATATACTCATAGTAGGGTTACCATTAATGAATGAATAATTACAAATATTAAAAAAAAAATACAGTAGCTTAAATAAGTGTAAAAGAGCCAAATTCAAACGAGCGATGCTAACAAAAACGCGGAAAATTATTGGACATATCCTGAATGCAAACCATTTACGTCACAGCACACAAAATCAATTTGCCATGTCTTCTGGCCTATTCTCGTCGTCTTTCGATTAATGTGTGGTTTAAACTAATCGCCGGTTTCGCCGGGTTTCAAGGGTACATAATACACAATACCGCTCTGGTCCCACCATGCACAGAGCAAGGTCTTCTTGCCGAAGCGATTTGGCGTTGATATTAAAGGACCGGCTTTGCCAGGTGAAAGCCATGATTTTTTCCGCTTCGGGTTTTCAAAATAAATCCACTTTTCGTCACCCGCCACAAGTCTATACAAAAATGATTTCCTTTCGTGGCGTTGAAGCAGCATTTCACAAGCGACTTTACTATTTTCTGTTTAATGTTCATTCAAATCCTGTGGGACCCATTTACCGAGTTTATTGAGCTTCCCCATTGCTCTTACATGTCTGCTGATTGTTTCTTGTGCCCCATGTAATGCTTCTGCTAATTGCCGGTGAGTTTGATTGGGGTCATCATCCAATAACTCCTTCAATTGATCGTCTTTGGATTTTGTTGGTCTACCAGAGCGCTCACTGTCTTTCACATTGAAATTACCACTTTAAAATTGTCGAAACCATCTCTCACATATTCTAATCAATGGAGCGTGTTCACCATATGTTTATACCAGGAAAGTATGACTTTCAACATCCTTTTTCTTTTGATTAAATAAGAAAAGCAATGTGTGCCGCAAATGTTCTTTTTCAAGCATAAAACTCCACATGATCACTGAACGATAAAACAAAGACGCTCATTTTTGTCGGACATAGCTTAAATGTCAGCCGAACAAAATGACGTAAGTGTAAATTAATCCGCTGCGTATTTTTCGCTGGCGCCATCTCTTATCACTAAATAATAAAGAAGGAATTTTGAACTAATTATGTACAGGTTTATCATAATTGTAATAACCAGTCACTCGATTTTACCGCCAAATGAGTAAATCATTTCCGTTATTTGTTTTTTTTTTTTTTTCAAATAGATGCACACACTTTTATTTATTAATGCCCAAGGCAGTCAGTTCCATTACCACCAAAAAGTGATTTTAAAATATTTTTTAGAAATTTCTGTTTATTTTTGAAATTCAATTAATGCGATCAATTTCAGGATTCTCAAATGATTTTTAGAGGAAGTTGAAGAATATGGCCAATTAGGATGGGACTTCGATATTCCGAATTTTGGTAAAATTCGATATGTATGATGGAAATGGGGGTTCCTATATGTATATGTATGATGGAAATGATTTTTAGTTGTAGCTCTTGAATTTGTGGCCATTTGTGATGGAATGTGGCTTTCTCTTAACCTAATAAGATACAATTCCAAATGTATCACTCTAAAGTGGTTTTTAGATAAAGTTCTGGAGTGTGGATAATTAACATAGAATTTTGCTATATCGTAACCATTTGGACATTTTCCATGGAAGTGAAATTCCGAAATATTGCCTATTAGGGTTGAACTTGGCTATTTCTTTATCGATTTTGGTGAAAGTCAACTCCCATATGCAATGAAAATGGGATAAGGAAATGATTTTACATTACAGCAAAAAAGTTACATGTGCCATTTGATTAAGGATATTTGACTTTTTAGAAAAGCAGAAATATATAGGTATTTATTTGCAGAATCCAACTATGCCCCTAACGTATTTTTCGAATTTTGGCGGTTGTGACTTTTTTGTGGGTGAATTGTGTGGGTTGTAGAAATCTTGTGGCTAATTCCAATATTCGTGATGCATACATTTAAAATTTGTTCCCTTAATATTTTAATTTCTGCACGGTCCGCGAACATTCTAGCAATAAAGATATTTGCTTCTTACATATCTCAAAAAATAAATCTGTAGGTGCTTTAAGTTTGTTGCAATCAATTTCCTCCGAATAATTTCTATTAATGATGAGAAATTCAGAAGGCGCTTCAGGTATCTCATCATGTTTTACAACTGCTACACTTTATTCTCTTATTAATTTTCAATGCAACATATTCCACATAATACCTCATACAGGATTTTTGGAGAGATACATCTAAATCTAAAAAGTTTTCATATAAATCCAAGCTGTCAGGTTCTTCAACATGTAGTGGTTTAGGGTTTATTTCTTTAGCGGTCTGTAGATTATTTGCCACTTCAATTGATTCGTATGAACACACATCAATATCTTCCTCACAGTTTGTTAAATTTGAACAAACTCATCCACACTGTTAGCTATAGTAAGAGAACACTTGTATTTGTTGGAATCGTATTTGTATTTTTAATTTAAACAAACAAATAATCGGTCCAGTTTTTCAATAAACTTGAACGTAGACGTAGCTATTTCAGAATTAACGTCAGAAAATTGTTTCAACTGAATTGATGTTTTAGTCCCTCCTATGATACTTCTGCTAAAAATTTGTATCGCCAAGCTGATTCTCATCAATTGTAATTTTGTAGGATAAATATGCCTATACATACTCAATTTTTGGGCAGCACTTTGTTACAGCATACTTGCTTTGCTTGCAACATCTATCTTGTATAACTCTTCAATAATATCCCAGACAATAATTTTTGGCCTCACCAACTGTTGGCCTATCAACATTTTTTTGGTGAGATATTTTGCATCCAACACTTGATATATGTGAAACCGTTTTTTTATAGTGAGATTGTGTTTACTATTTCAAAAGTTTTGCACTTTGCTATTATTTTATTTATTTATTTACATAGAAATTTACTAATATTTTAGAACACTCTATTTTGAGCTAAAGCTCATTCTCTACACAGCGTGCCAAAACGTATGATTTATTTATTTAAAAAAAAAAAACAGTAAATTCATCAGCCATGCTTAATTTCCGTCCAGCAATTGGTCAACTTCGCCTCAGGTTTGTTTTGATATCAATTGATCAGCAAAATCTTTTTCTGATAAAAATGAATTAGCTTTTTTCAGATGGTAACAATTGGATGGATTAAACAATTGGTTCCGTATTTATTTCGTCCAGAAGTTGGCCAGATACAATAAAACTGCTTATAAATAATTTCGATTTTCTACTGACCATTAATATTTCAACAGATTTACCTATTCTAGAATTTTGGCACCACATAGCAATATTCCTTTACTTGCCTAAATTAGTTTAACAAACAACGCCAAATTTAAATATGAACGTTCAAAATTTCTACTTTAGGAGCTTTGGACCATGAAATAACATTATAGAATCAAACTTACACCCTGAATCGTACCATAAAGCATAGACATATTTCAACGTTTAACGGTCGTGCCTCATAACCTGTTGCATTTTTTTACTTGTTCAAATTTTGAATTTTAATTCATTTAGATATATTTTGTCATACAAAATATCGCATGTTTAGTATCGCAAAAACTGAAAATTTAAACAAATAATCTTACAAAGCCAAAACTAAAATAAATAACTCGTGAAACGTGTCATTGGGATAGCTCAGTAAATATATTTAAAGGTGTTATTAAAGTACATTCATTTTTTTTTACATTTATGTAAATTACATGTTTTTAACGTGTAGAAAATAGTGTAAATTACTCAGTGTAATTTACCCGCCTAACTGTGACTGCAGATGAAACATTATTTATGAATGATTCGTGTAAGGGGACTTAAACATAAAACTATTGTCGCATAAGTAACTACTAGGAAGCGTTAAGCACTTCTTAAAGTGGGGAAATTTTAAATGTAATAAATTGAGAAACAATTATCAGGTTTAATTTCTACAGGAAGAAAATGCATTGTGTATTTTTTCTGTGTTTGTATTCTGTGGCTTCCTTTTGTCCAATGAATGGTGGGTAGTTTCCC
Organism: Tipula helvola; assembly: GCA_963556165.1. Classification (NCBI taxonomy): domain Eukaryota; kingdom Metazoa; phylum Arthropoda; class Insecta; order Diptera; family Tipulidae; genus Tipula; species Tipula helvola. The sequence goes on along the minus strand of OY744483.1, from coordinate 32,243,023 downwards.
CACTGAGATCATTAAATCAGCAGGAGGCTCGTTTGAACTAATTTATTTCCAGGGGATTGCATTGAATACTCTTCGATGGCCTGTTAAATAGTAGAAACCTTACGGGTCAGTTCATTTAAAGATTTCTGGAGTAAGAAGTCTCAATTATTCCAGTATTGGAAGTATTTCAGTTTTTCCAGTAATGAAAAGTATTTCAGTCTTTCAATTTCAGTATTTTAAGCTTCGTTATTTTGATCAACAGTTTAGCAGCTAAAGCTGATACCTCGGCAGTGATTCATTCAATGATAAAAATGAGATTAACAATTTCGAGCGCCACCACACTGCCGCTATTCATTAAAGCTTATTTTTGAAATTAATTTTATTAAGGAGCTCCATCATTAACATGATGTTTTAAAATCAAGATAAAACTAATATACGAATGGAGCGCATTTGTTACAGAATAAACAAAAAACCACCATTCTATATTCAGGTCTACGGTCTATGTCTAAAAAATCCGTCATATAAACATGAAGTATAGAATCTACAATTTGCGTTGGAATGTTAACTATGGACTTAAGACGCCATCATTACTAAGTAATGTGAAGAGATAGGCTCCAAAATATTTATAATAATATCCTCGAAGGTAAGCAGATTTTTAGATTTTATCCTATACTATTTAATAAAATTATTAATTTTAATAACAAAAAACCACAGAAACTTTAAACAAAATGTTGCGGAATATTTTGCCATTTATTTGATAGGTCACCAAATCCATGGAATAAAATGAACCATCTTAGAAATGCAAATTTGCACCCACCAGTTTAACGCCCCTGATTTCATTTATATATACCAATAATCAATTATTAAATCTTGACCGCCTTGCGTAATATGGTCTCATTCAAATTCAACTCGCGTGCTCCACATCCATTCATAAGTAAATTCTCTTAATTCGCAATTTATCAACCATTCTTTATATAGTATGTATGTAACGTATACGCTAAATATAAAAATAAATACAAAACAAAAACATCTTTGGATCGCGAAAAATAACGGTATTGTAAAAGAATATTATATTGTATCAATAAAACGTAAAGTATAATTTAATATTGAACTGTATCGAGAGGAACAAAATCGTGTAGTTCGGACATTACATATAAAAAGATTTATCGTTGTACAATCAAATCTTTTAAACTCGTAATTGACATAATTAACAATTTAAGTGAAATTTTGATTGATGTATTGAATTCTTAATTAATTCAGTGATGTATACACAGTAACGAAATATTTAACTTCAGTTTTTGCTTCCTCTTTTATAAAGTATTGCAATTTTAAAGCGCAAGTTTTTGGTATAAACCACAATAAATTCCAATAATCAATAAATCACCTTTTCGAAATTAAATTCGTGACTGAAGCAAATCAGAATCTTAGAAAACACATAGCGAAGTAACACTAAAAGTGAAGAATTCCGAACACGAACCTCACGATAATGTTCTCATCAATGGGCAATAACGTGACATTTTTTCAGATTTGTGTCATGGGTTTGGGAAGGTCAATTATGGTTTGAAAACACACGATGATTTTCTGATATTTCTATTAACCTTGATTTGAGTTGTATTTTCTTTTTATGTTTGTTTTCGTAAGGTTTTCTGGCTATAGATCGGGTTAACAGAAAATCATCATAAGATTGTTGTCCATAATTCAGAACTTGAATCAGTTGAATTGAGAAAGACAATTAAAATTCAACTCGTCATTTATTTTATTTTATTACAATTACTCTTCTATTTTTGGTGGCAAATGCCATTGTACTATTATATTTTCGAATGTGTTTGACAAAATTCGTACTATTTAGAGTTAAGTCTCTCAGCTATAGATTTATCTGCAGTTCTGGGAGAGAAGTAAGAGCGTTATGACCACATGAACTAAAATGACAATTAGTTGCTTCTTTAACGAATTATGAAGCGTGACAATGTACATAGTGAATATTCATTGCACCCAAGTTTTTCTCTAGTTTGGCGGATTCACCCCACAAATCTTCCATTTATTTGTCCCATTTAATTTGTACAAACTACTGTTTTTCTTCTTTTTCTCTCTCTCTCTCTCTCTCTCCCATTTTAACAATTTCAGTAGTTTAGAACATTTCTCTAATATTTGTTGTTGGATGTTTTGAAATTAAAGAAAAAACGTGATAGCAGTTTACCGCCGCTGATCCATTTCATCTCTATATTTAACAAGCGCAATGCTGTTCAACTGTTTGTACGGAATAATCTTAAAAACCACGGAATCGATCTTGATGAGACTTACTCCACTCTTTGGTTTTCGGCTCCCGATGGTGTTAAGCTATTTTTTGTTTCAACCAAACGATTATATGGTTTATTTGAGGTTTTTGAGGTTTTCATGATCATTTGAGACCATTCTAGAATTTTAAGATTGTTCAAGATTATTTAGTTGATTTGTAGTGAAGGGTTTTAATTCGAATTTCTCGATCTTATTGAATTTTGATCAGCATTGATTTGATATTAGAGGCTAAGTTTAGGTTTTTGAGCTTATTTGAGGTTTGCACCGAGATTCAAACCCTGAGCATGAAATTTTTCGTAACCCTTAAAGTTACACAAAATGTTTGTAATTATTCGTTATATTATTAAAATGTTCGTTGATTTGCATGATGTTGCAGATTATTCAAAATTATAGAAAATTACAAAGAGATTATTTAAAAGTTTCCGGATTATTCGATAACCAAACCAAAGTATAGAAAACTAATTATTAACAGCTCTCATTAAGCTAAATTCGAATCTATTCAGCTTTCTTTATAACTAACATACTTGAGGATGTATAATTTTTTCAAACATTGAAATAACCTTAATTAATATTTTATAAAGGTATACTATCATTCATGTTGGTCGAAACTTTTTTTCTAAATTCATTTGAATTACTAAAAATCTCTTTCTGTCAACTAAACTTACAATTTCATCTCTGATGATGTTTCTGTAACGGTTAAATTCTATGGAATACCCTCATGCCTTATTTTATTAAAGCTCGGAAGGACATTGATGTTGTGGTCTTTCAACAATGCCCTAAGAGTATTATAATTTTCTTTGAATAGTACTAAATCTAAAACTTATGCCAGCCTGCTTCCGGTGTGTACATATTTGGGTTATCTTGAGGTGTAGAAAAACTGTATTTTATTCTTTGAAATCTTTCTGGCCTAGATAACGAAACTGCCTTGACAATAGTAGCCTTTCGCATTTCATATACTTCGTTGTATGAACTAACGCGGAACTTAATGTATTTTTGGAAATTTCATCAGTTACGATACCTAACTTTTTACGTTTTGATGAAATCAAGCAATCATCAACAAAAGTTTTCCTCTTGAGTTTTGTGATGAATTTTTTGATGTTCCAGGTTGTGGTTCACTTTCAAGCATTTTTTTTTTGCTAAACCAATCGTTATACTTTGTTAAAGAGTAGCTCTTCTTTCTAGCACAGACTCTTCTCGTACAGACCGACCAATTATTTTTGATTTTATAAAATATCGATTATAATTTCGCTTTCAAGCTCGACATTTTGTGAAATCGGATTTTAATTACACTCAGTTACAAAAATTAGAGAGGGTCCTTTACTATTCAAAAAATGAAAACACATAGAAATAATCGAGCTTTACTTCATCTATTTAAAAAAAATCGCAATCATTAATTACGATAACGAAATAAATAAGAAAAATATTACGAAAATTTTCGTAATCCGATGTTAGGGTTTTTGTTACTTTTGTAATGGTTCAAGAATAGCACGCCAGTCAATGAGGCATTTAATTATCACAAATTACTCAAAAAAATCCTTAATTTATAGAGGATTAAACTTTGCTAATTCAGAAGAATTTTTTTTCTAACCCTGCGATTATAAAATCGCAGGTATTCTGGAACTCGGCGAACCTTTTTAGTACTGGACCACTAAAGCCAAAAATTGCGGGAAAAAGGAATTTTTCAAATAAACATCAAAATTTTTAAAAACTATAGGTACGATTTTTCTAGTGATAACTGATAATGGATTAACTTTTAAGTTTAAATAGATAGATAATTCAGTGCGACGTCAATTATTACTAATAAGTACCAATATCTGCCTTTGGAGCGACGGTACGTCGAAATATAATCGATGCCAATCATTTCCCATGGGTGGGTTGAAATACGTGACTCACCAATAGGTACCAACGAGATCTCACACTTTGGTTTGTTAAGTTGACATTTTCCACAAATTTTGAGATAATTCCGCATACCACCAGCCATTTTCGACCAACAATACTACTTCTGTAGTCTCCGGAGTTTTTTCAAAAATCCAAAGTAAGCAACTAAAGCGCTATCATGGTTGTCTTATAAAATTTTCAATATGTTCGACTTTGGAATATATAGCTTCCACAATAGGCCCCATATGGCGTTATTTATACCACTTCCCATCTTGAATGCGAAAGTCGGGATACTTGCTAGGTCTTCCTACACCTCAGAATCGACCAGATTACATTAAACAGCACAATACAATGCATCAGGCAATATATTCACGTTTTCCTTTCTGTGCTGAAGTTCAAAGTTGTACCGCTGGAGATGCATTGACCATCGAGCCAACCTCAATACAGGGTCCTTCAGATTTCTCAACGATATCAAAAAGCTGAGTCGGTAAAGCGAAGTTAAAGTAGCCTTAGACAGAAGTGTCGCCTTTTTTTCTTTTCGGAAAATAAAATATTAATAAATTGTCAATCGATTTTTGGGGCATAAATTGGGGCTTACGGTTAAGTATTGTTCCTTGGTTTACTTTTTCTTGTCGTTTATTACTTTGGATCGTTTTTTTGTTTCTTCTCGTTTTAGATTTTCAGTGATTGAGGTTTATTTTGAAGCTGGATGAAGCGTTCTTAGTTTTATTTGTAAGTATTTGTGATTTTTAGTTTTGGTTTAGTTATGTCACTTAAGTCCTGGAATCCATGTTAGTTGATAGGTCATTATTAAACGTAGCCAGTTTAAACGTCCAAAATCTAGTTCCAAATATTGACGAGATTCGTCACATTTTTAATGGTGCTTCAGTAGACATTCTTTGTTTCTCTGAGACCTTCCTAACACCAAATATATACCTAATTCAGCTTTTGCCATAAAAGGTTTTAATATATTTAGGAAAGATAGGACGGTACCTCCCTTTAATTATGGTGGTTTATGTATGTTTGTATCACATTAAGGCTAGATTAGTTACCATACCATCTTCTATTTCAGAATTGTTACTATCGGTTTAAAGTTTTTATTTGTCAACGTTTTCATTAATAGTCTTCAAATATTATTCGGTACTGTCAATAACCCTCCAAAAACTAGTAAGAGGTCGTATGCCCAATTTAAAAATCCATTGTAGACTTAGAAAGTTTGTTTAGTTATTTATCTTGTAGATTCCATGAAATGTATATTTCAGGTGACTTCAATTTCGATATACTCCAAAATTCCGGCTTCCCTCGGGATTATTTGAATCTTTTAAATAGTCTTAATTTATCCGTACATAACACTGTGGCGCCGACGTTTTGTGTTCAACCGCTAGTGGTGCCTCTTATTCCCTTATTGACCATATCATCTCTTTTACTAATAACCCTATGTGTTTTTTCAATCAGTTGCCTCTCGGTATGGGATCCCATCATGATCTTTTAGTTTTTTCTGTGAATTGTTACTCTCCACCTAAACCTTTACTTAGTTTGTAACTCGGTTCCTCGGGAGGATATTTTTTGCCTTAGTTCTGCAACTACCCAAGTAGAATTTTTCAATTCGTATATTAGTTTGATCTTTGAGAGTTGCGTTCCGCTTAAAAAGGTTACTTTCAAAGCGAAATCTCTGCCTTGGTTGTCTCAGGAAGTTTCGAATGCCATAAGTATTAGAGTTAGTAAATATCGTTTATGGAAAAGGTATCCTAATAGTCAGTCTCATTTAGATTATAGGAAAGACTCGTAATAGAGTTGTAGGGTTAATTCGGATTGCTAAACGTAATTATTTCAAGGACAAGGTAGACTCCTCCCTTCCTTCTAAGGAATTTTGACGTAATATTCGTAATTTAGGCCTAGGCAGATGCAAAAGTAGTTCTAGTGGGGCGTTTAAGCCAAATGATATCAATAGTTATTTTTGCTCTAGTTTGAACTCGGGCAGTAGTACCATCGATTTGTTCTCTAATACGTCCTCTAATTCGTTTTCGTTTTCAAATATTTCTCTCGAGGATTTACAGTCTGCCATTTGGAATGTTAAATCGGAATCTTCTGGTCTGGATAGCGTCAATTTAAAATTCGTTAAACGAGTTTTCCCTTTCGTCTCAAAATACTTATTACATATCTTTAATTCTATTCTCACGTCCTCTTCCTATCCAGATCAGTGAAAGCTAAGTAAAATAATCCCCATCCCAAAGATCAGTAATCCTTCAGAGCTATCCCATTTGCGGCCAATTAGCATTTTAAGTTCTCTCTCTAAAGCTTTCGAGATAGTTGTTAAAACTCAAATTCAATCGCATCTAAATAGCAACAGTTTAATTAGTTTCTTCCAATCTGGGATTAGAAAATTTCGTAGCACTTCTACTGCGTTATTGAATGTATGTGCTGATATTAGGCGTAATATGAATGATAGGGAATTGACTTCTTTACCTTTGTTAGATTTTTCTAACGCCTTTGATTCTATTAATCACAGAATTCTTTTTATCAAACTCTTATCTCAGTTTAGATTTTCGGTTTCTGCTGCCAGATTATTTTTTAACAATCTTTCTAATCGTTCTCAGGCAGTTTTTTTCGACAATTTTTTGTCTGATTTCTTTCCTGTAATTTCCGGCATTCCTTAGGGTTCAGTGCTGGGTCCTCTATTGTTTCTTGGGGTGACCATTTAGTTAGTAAAACTTTTTCTTGGGGTGACTATTTAGTTAGTATTAGTAAGAGAGTCTTTGGTATGCTTAGTTGTTTGTATAAAGTAGTAGGATTTTCTGATAGTCGGTTAAGGAAAAAATGTTTTTGCGTTATCTTCTTCCTCATTTTATTTATGGTGACATAGTTTTATTCGGTATGCTTCAGGAAAATATGAACGTTCTCCAAAGATGTTTGCATGCTTGTACTAGGTTTATTTTTGGTATTAGGAAATTCGATCATATTTCTGCCTACTCTAGCCTTGTTTTAGGATGTCGTTTACCCACTTTTTACGAATTTCGCGTTTGTCTTTTTATCTTTAAACTTCTCAAAGCTAAGAAGCCTTATTAGGAAGTTACTGTTTAGTAGGTTTCATAAAAATTGTAGTAGGTCGCTAAATAAATCTTTTTACGTTAAGGGAGTTTTTTTTTTAGAATTCAATTCCATTGGAAATTAAGAGGCTAGAATCTGCCAAATTATTTAAGTCAACATTTTTGGAGTAGCGTGATTGATGGGCAATACATAGTTTTTTAAAATTTATTTTTAATATTATTTCACCTCTTGTTGTACATTTATTGTAAATGAGCTATTGCTCAAAATAGAATGTGTATGGATGAGGTGAAAATTGTTTGGAATAAATGAAGAGGTTTTTCTGCCTAATGAAAGCAGCTTCATTATTTTTTTTTTACATTTACTCGTTTCCCATCTGTGCTTTTCCTTTTAATACTAAATTATTGTTAAAGTACAATAAGTAGTACAATAAATTATATAATTAATTAATTGTCTTACCACTTTAAATTTCACATTATTAATATACGGCCTAAACTTCGGGATGACTTTTTGACTCATAGTCGCTATCACCATCTCTCTATAATCTATTTCTAGTATCACATTTATCGGTCTGAATGGAAAAAATATTTTTGCGAGGTGTGATCAACGAGAATGGAATCGGAAACAAGTAAAGTCTTTAATTGAATGAAAGCAACTTGAGTGGCGGAAGTTCACTAAAACTCTTTAATGGCAATTTTTGCCATCCGGGCGTCTTTAACCGATTATGGTATTGCGAAATTGAGGATTCCGGTTATCTTCTCAGGATTAATTCATATTCGATAATCGATAGCAACACGTATGGTTACACAAATTTACTAACGACCAGCAAAAAGGTGGACTTTCGGTCGTTCGAAAGTTAATTTCATCCAATTCTGGTGATTAAGCCATTTACAAAAATGAGGATTTAACGGAACCATCATATACTTGTACAATACATACGTAAGCATTTACAGGTTAAATATCACAATAATTTACAACATTAAAGCTAAAATGTATCTTTTATGCACGGTTTCACAAAAAGGAGCTATACCTTCCAGTTAAAAAAAAATCCTCTCGATCTTCTTTTATGAAGTTGTGGTTTGTTTCATAATACAAATTCAATTCAAGCGAATTTTATTTGTTTTGACGTGATAACGTTTTACACCGCATGTTCAGAAAATTGACCCGAAATTTAGCCTTTGGTCGGGGGCAATTACTCATCAACTATAAACATTACCTTTAATTTAAAGATATGATTGCTTAGGTTGTTTTTTTGGTTTTATGCCCCAAACATAATATTATCGCAATGACGTTTTCAGGTGGCAGAGCAACCCGCGCCGTGAACCTCTGATTTCGACCTATTTAAATGCTGGAACCAGTATAGCGAGAGAAAAGCTCATACCAGTACTTAATCGTTTGCAAACAATCACTGTACTCTCACTTCGTGATGCTAATAATAAATAAATATATTTTAGCCAACCCATACATCGTGCCATTTCTCGCACCGCTTATAAACTTTATCACGGTAAAACAGATACGGGCCAACTTCACACACATAAATAAATTTTGATTAATTATATTTCCCAGAAGCACACGGCTTTGGTTGACTCCAAGTATATTAGCAAAAAATTTATTTGATCGACCTTCTATAACTAGACGTTTCAAAACCCAAACCAATTAACTCCGATTTTTAAAAATAAAATAATTAAAAAACTACTAGTGGCCTGGGACCTCCACGGGGCCGGACGTGGTACCAGTTTTGTATGAGTGTCGTTTGCTATTATGCAATTAAATGTTTAATTTATTTTAGTTTAATATTTTATAAAAAAAGTATAACCAAACGAATACTTCTAGCAAAACGTTTGAAAGTCGGTTTAAGGCCTTAGTTGTGTAATTGTGTAATTTTATTTACATAGTTAAATAAAAATGAATATTATAAAAGTATTTCTTTATAAACAATATTTTTCTTATAAATTCCGTCATAGAGCCAGATACTCGATATTCTGGGAATTTGCAAATCGGTAAATATGGGGGATTTACGAATCGTAAATTTATTTGCGTAATATGATCAATAAATACGCTCGAAAAATTTCTACGATTTGCAAGCTTGCTAACCAAGAAAAAATATCGTATTAACCATTTTTTGATATTCAGCAACAATTGGGTTGCTAAATTATCGTGTATAACATTTCTAGCAAATTCGCAAAAAATCACTGCTTATCTGCTTATCTGACTATCGAGTATCTAGCCCGTAATCTTCTCCTTGTTCAGCCGATTTATTTATGATTACCTCGCACGACTGCAAGCCACACATAGCTGCCCCTGACCAAATACTGCGACGCAAGCTTTGCATCGAGGCGTATGCAATTTTATCTTACATCTTATTCGGATGTAAGACATACATCAAAAATATACATATATAATAACGTTTTAAATCAAACACTTGTTTATATTTTGCAAAATATTTTTTAAATTTATTAAATTTATTCTCAATCGAATTGATTTTGACTTACTAAAGGTCCTACCTACTAGGTAGGAGTTAAACTTTGATAATGACCTAGTAAGTCGAAATCGATTCGATTGAGAATAAATTTAAGAAAAATATTTGCGTAATATAAACACAGTGTTCGATTTAAAATGTTTTAAATTTTTATTCGCCAAAATGTTAATTGTTTTATGTGGAAATGTATTATGGTTAGTAAGGAAATAAAATTAAAAAAAACTATACTAAATACATAACCAAATAAAATAAATAAATACATTTCTCAGGTGACTTTGGGTGACTCGTTGTATTTGAACAAATTTTTGTATTGTATTTTATGAATAATCGACACAAATATTTTGCTGAACCTTGAAATATAGAACAGGAATATTTGTATGATTTTTGGTACATAATTTTAATTTATCTTTATATTGTACATATAATTGGATTATGTTCGCTATAAGTGTATTGTGTGTATAAGAAGACATGTATGATACATACTTCTAGACATGCAGAATTCTTCTTTTTTTTAATTGTTCTACTATTAGTAACTGTAAGAAAATAACTGTTTAGAAATATTTCGAATGTACCCATTTATATGACATATAAGTAACAACATTTATGCCAAATTTTAAAATTTTTCATCAATTATTACCAAAGTTATAAAAATTCGAACTATGATTTTAAAAAATACGTGTGATTTCCTATGTAAAACTTTCGTCGCCTTGGGGGTCGGGTTAATGTTAATATTAAGAACTAAAAATTTACAGGATTTTTTTTTAACCTATTTAGAAGGATTGTAGAGGGTGTACCGATTAAAATTCAAAAATAACCCTTATAAGGACCACCCTAATATACATATGCAGCAACTGTCTCATTTTTAATTTGTTTATGCAATAAACAAATATTCTAGAGTAGGATAAATCGTGTTTGATATAAATATATCTATTGAAAATAACATAAACTCTAACTGCATAATTGCATTATAAACATAAAAAACTCCCACTAATAATGGCAATGAAGCAAATAAAGTATTAAATAATAAATAAATGTTTACAATTAAAAACAAAGACTATTACACCACATAAAAATAAAAACAATTGGAAATCCTCAATAAATAAATATTAACATTAGTTTTAATAGTTTAACAAAACACATTGGTCTTGGAAGTCAAAAATAAGAAAAAAAAATTTTAAAACATCAGGAAAAAAGAATCTCTTTATCATTAATCTCCAAAATTAATATTTTAATTAAACTATTTCCTGATATTATACAATTTATATTTATTATTTGTAGATTAATCATCAGATACTTATTTACCCAGATAAGACTCCCTTTATCAATAGGGTTTGTTTTACTCGTTCAAACTTTTTTTATTTGTTTAATTACTGGATCACTAATAAAAACTTTCTGATTTACTTCTAATGATTTAACTTCCTTAAATTCATTTTCAATAAATGCTGAAATAATACCTATTATAAATGAAATAAATTTTATTAAAGAAAATAGATTAAACTTAAATAAACTTTAAACTTTCCAACTAATATATTAACTCTTTTATTAATTAACTATCTATTTTTAATTTTAGTTATTATTGTAAAATGTACAAATAATTTTTACGGCCCTTTACGACAAATTAACTAATGAATAAACCTTTACGACTTTCACACCCACTTTCTAAAATTGCTAATAATGCATTAGTAGACTTACCAGCCCCATCAAATATTTCAGCTTGATGAAATTTTCGTTCTTTATTAGGATTATGTTTAATTGTACAAATTATTACTGGACTTGTTTTTAGCAATACATTATACAGCAAATATTGATTTAGTCTTTAATAGAATTGCTCACATTTGTCGTGATATGAATTATGGATGATTATTACGAATTTTACATGCACATGGAGATTCGCAGACTTTTGGTCTAAAACAATTTATCTAAACCAATTTGACTAAAGCAATTTACCTAAAATCAATTTAACTAAAAACAATTTATCTAAACACAATTTGCCTAAAATCAATTTATCTAAAAACAATTCATCTAAAAACAATTCGTCTAAAGCAATTCGTCTAAAACAGTTTATCTAAAACAATTTACCTAAAAACAATTTAATTAAAACAGTTTATCTAAAAACATTTCGTCTAACTACAATTGATCTAAAAACAATTTACCTAAAAACAATTTAACTAAAAACAATTTAACTAAAATCAATTCGTCTAAACTCAATTCAACTAAAAACAATTCATCTAAACCCAATTTATTTAGAAGCAATTGTTAGTAGACAAGTTTTGTCTTTGCTAAATTATCTAGTCTTAACAACTTTTGCTATTTTTTCATGAGTTTAAGTAGTCCCGCTCAATTTCGCCACTATTTATTAATTTCAACCGTTTAGATTATTTAATCAAAGAGAAATACATAGTTTTATTTTTAATAATCACTAAAACTGTTTAATAAAATTCCCAATAAAAGACACGTCTTGTGTGTATCGACATAAAATCAAAAATAAAATAAAATTTTTTGACTGATATTATTCAAAAAATAATTCTAGGTTATGTCCAGGGGCGCTATCATGAAATCCGGACGGTAAAGTTTAGCGGTAATAATCAATTCTATGGAAATTTTAGAATAAATTCAAAAAATGATCAAAGTTACCCAAGTTATTTTGTATGAAATTGCAAATAAATGAAAGTTTATCGACAAATTTGTCTGCGACAAATATTTCATGACGATCAGAAATTTGCCGTTAAACCTTCATGTAATTGAGATTTGATACAAAATAACTTGGGTAACTTTGACCATTTTTTGAATTTATTCTAAAATTTCCATAGAATTGATTATTATCGCTAAAATTTACCGTCCGGATTTCATGATAGCGCCCCAGTTCTACATAGCAAAGACAAAAACCTTACTCTTAGCGGGAACTACCGGTTAAAGCTGATTTACATTCAATCTTTCCGTTCCTTTCCAAAAGATAAAAGATTACAATAAAAAATGCGTTTAAGTATGATTTCCTTGTATTAAAATCAGAAGGAATACTCAAAAAGTATTATTCAATACTATTTACTGCAACACTAAACTTTTTTTTCGTGAAAAAGAACGGAAAAACCTGAAAAAGATGAACTGGTTTGTCTTTTTTCGTTAAAGTTGCTCAACATTTATAAAATCAAAGTAACATTTTGAAAGGAAAAATGAAAATTTTGAATATGCCCGTCCCATTTTTATATATGGGTAAAATGTATTTGCACTTTTCTTCGTGTTTCTATTCTTTTGCAAAACAACGAAAAGATTGAATGTAATAAGGCCCTTTTGAAAGGAAAAGGAGGTTTAATTAACAATCTCGCTGTTATTTTATGTATTAAATGTGAACTAAAAATTTGTAGGTGATCTATACGATCCACTCGCCACTCTCATACATACAACAAAAAAAAAACGATTTAAATAAACAGAAACACGCTCATTGTAGTTCACCTGTCATTTTATGTAAAGTTATATCGTCTTAACATAAACATAAATACAAAAAAAAAAAAATACCATCAGTATCCTCTCGCGACTGCCACGGTTAAGACTTACTGCTTATGTCTTGTTGTGTACATTTTAGTTTAATATTTATATATAGTTTGTGAATGTGTCTGTGTGCTAAGTGTATTTGTTAATAAAAGTGGTTTTGTTGCTGTCAGCAAAAATTGTATATTTGTGAATTAAAATAAAATTAATTAAATTACAAATAGTTTTACTAATTAAAAATATATAAAAAGTATAGTTTGTGTATTATTAGTTTGTTATAGTAAATTTATAAAAAAAAGTGATCCGAGTTTATACCAAAGAAGAAATAGAAGTAAATCCAATTTTTTTTTCTTCTTAATTTTAAAAGTCGGTTAGTGGCTTAAAAATGAGTGCATGCAACAGTTGAGATGACATGATGATCAGATAAAAATAAAATATTTTTTTTTCGTCTTCTTGAGTTTTTTAATTTTTTAATTTTTAAGAAAATCCAAAGAGAGCGAAGAATGAATTGTGGTGATTTAGTTGTTAACCCAAAACAAAAACAAAAATGTACAGTAGTTTTTGTTTTTTGTGTGCGTGCCATTTGGAAGTTTTATCTCTAATTAATAAAATATCACGGTACCTATATTATATATAGGAAATATTTTAAGCGCATTTAAACTATGATTTATAAGAAAACTATCAATCAAGAATAAGAAGAGATACAGATTTATAAAATAATTTATTTAAAATAAAATAAAAAAATTGTATTTCGTTGGAAATAGAAAGTTTAACACTCAATACAAATCTTAAGATTAGAAACGATTTTGAAAACATAACACAAAAAATTGAAGTTTTTTATTTACATACTTACATATTAACATCTTAAGAATCAACGGGGCGATCGTGTTTTAAGATTGTAAATACATATTAGTGGTATTTTAGTTCCGTTGACTTTCAATTTCGATATATTGTGTACCTTATGATCTATAAGTGTGCGCGCGCGCACGAGCATAGCTAAATGGCACCATTTATTAATTTGTATCGCAGAAATGATATGAATTAGAAAAAATAAAATTCTTAGTATGTGTTAAAACATTCGCGGTTTAATTGTTTTCCTCTCTATCTAATTCGGTTTGTTAGCTTATAGAGTTAAACTATTTGGGGCAGTTGTGACCGTTCGGTGATTGTTATTGCGTTTATTGCAGCTTACCGATTAATTAATCAACGAATTTTAGGTCACTCAGATGTAACAGTTTTGAATTTCAAGAACGATTTTATAACGTAAAATCCAATTTCTGGTTTGTGGGATGCATATATTAGCTGTAGAAAGTATGAAATGGTAAATTCCAATAAAAGTCAGAAACATATATCATATGAGTCAGACAAACCACTAAAAAAGTTATTTTATTCTTACCATAAGAATTACAAATAAATACAAATAATTATTTACCTAATTTATTGTTTATACGTGGATTTCTAAAAACTATCCTAACGGGTGGTCATATTTCAAAATAATATGTACATTGCAATGCACTTCACACACTTTATTTGCATATCGAATCTACAATTTTGATTTGTTCATAAATTATCAACTCATCTCTAAAAAAAATTTAAAAAATTCTTGGCTTTTGATGACATGATAATTTTAAACTTCGTTGATTTGTTTAAATATTGATTTTCTCTCATATAATTTGATCGCATAACGAGTTGATGCGGTGTTACGTAACTGTTGGTTTTGGATTCATCACTACACGCCAGAAACTAACCCATAGTAAAAACTGTGGATTTTTTATGGCGAATGTATGAAGAATCATCAGAAGAGATGGAATCGAAATTTTGATTCTGGAAACCTTATTTTTAACAAAATCTTACTTTTTCATAAATCTTACTTTCTTGAAATCTATGGTTTCGATACGCTCCCATTTCCCGTATTCCAGTTTTGAATTTTATTTTACTTTAAATTAAAAATCTCATTCACCAAAAGGGGCGGCCTTTCGTTTTCCCCATAAAAATCCTCATTTCTGAAAAAAGTAAGATTCGTCAAAAAGTAAGATTTTGAAAAGTAAGATTTAGTACCCAAACCGAACCATTTGTCGAATAAAATCTCTTCCTCCGCGACAATACATCTCACTCGCCCAACATCAACCCCACCAAACTGGTTGAATTACGCTGTCTCATCCATCTTATTTAACAGATTTGGCAATAGCGGTCTTGACGTAGATAAGATCACTTTCTGGACGTTGTGAATATCTTTTTACTACAATTCTGGCTTTTTGTTTGGCGATTACGCTATTGGTATCACATAATTATCTCAGTCCAATCGTTCGGCTTTCCATATAAATCTTGCTCGGTACAATTGTTGCAGACTTCTCTGCCATGGTCTTGACTATACGAAATTTTCAAGGGAAAAACTGGTTGTTCTTCTGAATAAGTGCCGGCTGTATTGAATTTCTTTTACTCCGTTTTGCTTATTATGAGAAGTAGAATTGATTGATCGCATTCGTATTACCACTAACCGTTATTAGCCTGCATACAGTTTATTGAATAATTTCATCTCTGCCGACGTTATCTTGGGCTCGAGTAAAACACTCCATCGTGTTGTGGTACCATTTGTGAACTAGATTCGTTCTAAATCATACAGAGATTCTTCTCAATCTGTGGAGAAATAGCTTAGACCTATTCAAATTGGCCAGAACTGCATCCGGAACTCCTTCTCATCCATTTTTCCAGTCAGTCAAATTGACAACTTTCCGGATCTCAACACTTGTTCCATTCATATTGGTCATTTTCATCGTATATACCGAGTTCATCCCAATCGATTGAGAAATGGCTTAGTTCTATTCAAATTTACAATTTTCCAGAACCACATCCAGAACTAATAGGCTTAGTGGTACTGAAGTTGGTTATTTTCTAGAATCCGTCCCTTGTTCCATTCAAATTGGCCATTTTCATCATACAAACCGAGTTTAATCCGGTTCAGTTGGGAAATACTTTAGTTCCAGACAAATTTGTTATTTTTCTGAACCTCACCCGGAAATCAAATTGGAATCTCATTTTCATTCACATACAAACCGGATTACTTTCCAATTGGTTAAGACTACGACCTGCCTTCGCAACTCATATTGATGTACATTTTTCATTATACAAACCAAGTTTCACCGCAATTGGTTGCGACATTGATTATTTCCATACAAATTTGACATTTTCCAGAATTACATACCGTACACATATTGGAATCGCATTTTCATCATACAAATCTAGTTTCATCTAAATTGATTGAGAAATGGCTTAATTCCATTCAAATTGGCTGTTTTCATGGCATCTAGCCCCTTCCCTCCCCAATAAAAATAACAAAAGTTGCAAAACAAGGAAAAAACAAAATACATCGCAACAGCAATAACACAAAATGATTTAAAAAGGAACCTGAGCCCAACGAAAAACCCTGTAAATGGCTTTCCTCAAAATCAAATCTTCCATTAGCCGTTTCCAGCTAATCACTCTGACGGTTCAAACAAAATATTTGTAGCACTTAAAAATTATATACCGGGTGATTTTTTTAACCTGATACACTCAAATATCTTGGAAAATAAACACTCTACGAAAAAAATTGTTAAGATCAAAATTTAATTATTCCGCGGAAGAAATACGTAGGTGTTCAAATTAGTACCCCCCCCCCCGCCCCCTCCTTTTAGGTGTAGCCGTGGGTAACTTTGAAACTAAAATAAGAACCCCTATCTAAAAATACGTAGGATTTGGCTGAAACATTTTTTTCGATTCATGATAGATGGCGCTGTAATTGACGATATTCAACTTTTTACGATTTCTCCTACTGAGAACCTACGCAAACGATTCTGCAATACGCCTGCAATAAAAATACCATGGTTTCGTAGTAAATACAGGAAGTTAGTCTTGAACAATTTATTCATTTTGCAAATTTCGAATAATTGGGAAAAGGATTGACATGAGTCCCCTCGCCTCATCATCTTTCAAATAAATTAAGTGCTCAAAATGATGGCCTTCGACTTCAATGCACTTATTAATCCGCATTTCAAATGACTGCACCCAACTGAGAAGTGTGTCTGCTTGAATTTCAGCAAAAGCATTTTTGATTCGCTCAATCATATTCTCACGTGTTGTTGGTTTTTGTTTGTAAAATTGATCTATGAGATAGCCCCACAAAAAGAAATCTGGCGAATTAAGATCGGGTGATCTGGCAGGCCAATTTACCGGACCAGCTCTCCCAATCCGGCGACCATTGAAATAGAAACGAATGGTGTGCGGGACAACCATCATGTTGAAATCACATGTTCCGTCGCACTTGTTCCGTCACTCGTTGGAGAACAATACGTAATGAAAGAAATTTGGGTTTTGCTGTATTTGTTCATGTGCCCACAGACAAAATGTTACCCGATTTTGGAAATCAACGGCATGAAGATCCGGAATCGCTAGCTATTTCTCGTGTACTAATATGAGGATTATGAGCTACTATAGCCAATGCATCAATTTCATTATTTTCTTCGGTGATTGTTGCTGGACGAGTCCTTTTTTTCGGTTAAACACTTACATCAGTAATAAATTGTTTGACAGTACTCTGAAATGACGCACGTGACCGAATCCTATCCGGAAAACGCGAAGCTTAGAGAGTGATAGCATTATCAAGACTCCGGCCAGCTTCTCCATAAACCAGAATCATTTCATTTTTCTCTTCTACAGTTAAATACACCATTCTCAAGTAGTATTGATAGCTTTACACAGGTTGTTGTTTTCGAAATAATCTTCAGACTAAATCGCTATTTTTAAAACAATTTCATTAATTTGAAAGCCGATTTAATCGCATGTTCCTGGGTTACGATAATGACAAGCCATTTTTCAGTAATTGAAAATTTAAGAAATACAAATTGTTTAAGACTAACTTCGAGTATTACAACGAAACCATGGTATTTTTATTGCGGGCGTATTGCAGAATCGTTTGCGTAGGTTCTCAGTAGGAGAAATCGAAAAAACTTGAATATCGTCAATTACAGCGCCATCTATCATGAATCAAAAAAATGTTTCAGTTAAATCCTACGTATTTTTAGCCGTAGAATCCGAAAATCTGCAATTAAAAAAAATAAGAGTTCCGCTTTTAGTTTCAAAGTTACCCCCCCCCTCCCCCCAAACCACCTACAAGGATGGAGGGGGTATTAATTTTAACACTAATGTATTACCCCCCGGAATAATTAAATTTTGATCTTACCGCTTAGTTTGCGATGGTAGTTGATCATCCAATGTAATTGACTGTAGCCAAATTCGTTCAAACAGAGGGGCTATTTCTGAATACGACACGAATACGAATGTATAAAATTCGTATTTGATTTATATAAGAAACAAGCGAATCTGATTCAATTCTAATTTAATTCAAATAAGAATGTTATAGAACTCTCAGAAGTTTGATCTAATTGTGGTTAAAGGGATAACCAGCGAGAAACTCAATAATTTTTAAACGAAAATCCATAAAAGCTGGTTGATGAAAGCCTCTGATGAATTTTCTATTGACCGTTTTGATAAGATGAAAGGATTACACTTAGAAAAATTTAAGGGTTTGTCATTTTTAGAAGGCCAATCATGAATTTTACCTAAATCATTGGTAATTTATCAAAAGTGGCGTTAAGATGATGCAGATCACTAGTAACATGCTTCCGGCAATCATCCACATAAAAATGAAATTTACAAAATTGCGGCGTGATGGTCGACTCCGCAGCCATTCGTCGTTATTCGGTTTTATATGTCGGGTTCGCTTCCAACACCAACAACTCAATGCTAAAAGCGAATGTTCGTTTACTGAGCTTGCAATTATTTGTTTAAAGTGAAGCTTGATAACGCCTAATTACGTTTTCGAAACTAATCATTTCTGAGCTAAATCAACCGAAT
The DNA here is from genome assembly GCA_963556165.1 of Tipula helvola. Taxonomy (NCBI): domain Eukaryota; kingdom Metazoa; phylum Arthropoda; class Insecta; order Diptera; family Tipulidae; genus Tipula; species Tipula helvola. Next base: position 32,223,969 of record OY744483.1, on the reverse strand, counting down.
AATACGAAAAACGTTTATCCATTGATTATTGACTTGATTGATGAAACGGCTAAAGGAAGCACGAATTTGATAAGACGCAATTGCATTTAAAACTAAACAATTTACTGTTATTATACTTTATGTAACTACTTGTTTCCGGCATTGGTAAAATAATATGTGGTTTAATTGATTATTGTTAAAATAAAATTATCAGAAGTCGGTTTATGTCCAATACCAATTTCTTTTAAAGACTTACATAGTCGTTAAAGCGACTGCGATCTTGAAAATAACTACAGATATTTGCTTTCCTTATTAAGAATGGACCACATTTGAAACGTTCCCATCTGCTTCACAGATGGGAACTTTTTAAATATGGTCAAGCATCACTCATGGAACAGTTTAGTTACGATTGACAACGCTTTTAATTGGAACATAAGCCAGATAGCCATTAGATCAATACAATTGGTTGGACACAGCTTTTTCCGGAATATTAATATTTAACCAGGATTCAGAAATACCAAACAAATTAAAATTATGCATTTAGGTGACCAATTTTAATTCGAATTGAGTATAAAAATTCGTCACATACGAGTCATACATATAAGTAGTAAAATTATGAATTATTTATTTTATTTGTTCAAATAAAAACTTTTTTAAACCTGATTTAAATGTATTGAACTTTTGACAAATTTTCAATTCTACAGTAAATTATTAAAAGTCTTAGTCAATATTAAAAATAATTTTTGAAAATTCGTTGTTGAACATTTTTTAATTTTAATATACCGATCATCCTTTCAATTTATAGCTGGTGTAGGAACAATATCAAGTGGATAAATTAACGTTGCGGTACGCCGTTCTTAATAATTTTTTCTTCGACTCAAAATAGTTTTTATATTAACAACTTGTAAGTGGTCGCAGGTAGATAAGAAAGTTACCCCCAAGAGAGCTGAAATTCTATATTGTGGTCAACTGTTGCTTTAGTTAAATCCACAAAAATAGAAGCAACTTTTATTTGTAAGTTTTGTGAACTCCAATAAAATATTTTTTTCTAATGTTATTTTGAAGTTAATAATTTCCGAAAGAATTGTAATAGAATTCAATCTAGTTTCGAACTGATGAGCTCATGATTATGAAAAAAATCAATCCTTCTCATCAGGCCGCGGCCTGATAGTTACATGTATTAGAGAATGTATTCAAAAATCACAGTAAAAACGTTAAAGTTTGCTTATAAAATAAATAATAACCAATAAAATATTTTCTGTATTTCTGAATTCTAAAACCAAATTGTTTGTCATTTAAACAAAATTGAAGCATGTGAAGTTATCCCAGTTTTTCATCCCAGAAAAAATTAAAATGTTCATCAGGTAACACTATCTCATCCCATCCCAGTTTTTTCTGATGTACTAAGAAGTTTAATTATAATACATATATTTCTGTTTATAATGATTCTTTATATTCTAAGTAGACTACACCAATAAATAAAACTAATTATTATCCCAGCACCAGCCGTTCATTGTAATTTGCACAATCGGCCAGCTTCCAAATGGTTCCATATATAAATTTATCATATTTTTAAATATTTTAAGGGCGGAATCGAGACTGTATATTTTAAGTTGGCAATGATATAGGTCAAACCCCAATTTCATCACATTTTATTTCATAGTGTTGCCGTTCGAGTATATCTAAAGTAATTCTAAAGTTAAACCCCAGCCGGGCAACTGTGTTTGGTGGATTATAGATGTTTATATTGCTCATTGTTTATACGGTGTTTATGATGTTTCTGAACGATGTGGTGCATTTATATGTGCTTATTAGTACCTAATGTGTTATTATTGTTTTTTTACTGTAGATTGTGGAGAAGTTTTTCGGTACATTAATAAATGTGGGGTGACATTATGAGTATTTGGAAATTTTGCATTGAATGCATTCTCCGCCAAGTTGTCGTACTTTTCCCATCTGTCGTTGTGGTAACAATGAGCAGACGCTCTGATGTAGCTGACAAATCCGGTTATTGTAAAGTTTTCGTTGTATGCTGTCAAAACAGTTGGGATCTTGGATATACTCAGGCTCTCGAGTGCCTCGATAGTTGATTCACAGTACACATAAAGTATTGAACTGGAAAAAACTTCGTTTATCGTTTTTTCATAGCCATAAAGACAATAAAGCATCCCTGGTTCTTTAAGAACTTCTTGTATTAATTGAATGCCGTGTCTATCCAGTTTTTCAAGGTCAATTGCATGACCCGCATTTTGCTATCGTCTGAATGCTGGAATATTTCATTTCGTTTAAAAAGGGTGTGGATATTTTGGATATGTTTGCCGTGCAGTCCCATTCCAAACCATAAAGCTTAGCTAATATGGCATGCCGATGGACTTTTGCTGAATCTTCTTTCCAATTTAATAAAGCAACAATCAAATTAGAAAAGTGTTGGTGTATGCTAAATTTATATGGAACCATTTGGAAGCTGGCCGATTGTGCAAATTACAATGAACGGCTGGTGCTGGGATAATAATTAGTTTTATTTATTGGTGTAGTCTACTTAGAATATAAAGAATCATTATAAACAGAAATATATTTATTATAATTAAACTTCTTAGTACATCAGAAAAAACTGGGATGGGATGAAATAAATTAAATTTCGTAAATAATATTTTTTTCATTTGATTTCGTATATGTATGGACAAAAACTGGGATGGGATGAGATAGTGTTACCTGATGAATATTTTAATTTTTTCTGGGATGAAAAACTGGGATAACTTCACATGCTTCAAAATTGTGCTTAGTGAGCATTTAAAATGCACATGTACTTCTAAAAAATCTGGTTTCAGGGTTTGTACATAGTAAAGTTAAACTGCTTATAGCTACGAATTGATGTTTATAAATGGGTCGTCGTATTATTACAGTTACAAAATGTTTACCTTTTGTAGAATCGCTGAGAGCTTAAACATAGCTACCGTGTTGATTTGTACTGAACGTTTACTTTGTAAAAAATGTATGCTATTCAAAATCTTGAGATTCTTAATTTGGCTAGAGCAATGAAATTGGCCAGTAATTTATGCTGTATAAGATAGCAGAAAATTTCCAGCAGAAAAAATGAGTTTTTCTACTCACCACCAGGGGCAGCACTAAAACAAAAGAGAACTTTTTCTGCTGAAATATTTATTAGGCAGCAGAAAAATTATGAATATTGTTCATTTTTTTGATGTTGTTGTTTTAATATTGTTGTTATTCGTATTTCTCGTTCGCAAAGATTGTCTAATTTATTTAGCGAAACGCTCTTCAAGCAGCCAAAATCAGTTGGCAAAACTGGATTTTTCAGTTTTTTCACTGAACCGTATGGACGGAACGCCTTGTAACCAATATGGGATCCTGATTTTTGGATACCTGGGATCATAACACATCCACACAAGCAATCTTAAGAATATTGATCGAGTCTAAAGAGCTACAGAATTTTTCAAATAAATTTGACCAAACTGAATTTTTCAGTTTTTTCACTGTATCGTATGGGCGGACGGGACCCCCTTTGTAACCTATATGGGATCCTGATTTTTGGATTTTGGTATGATTTCAATAAAAAGATTGAGGAAAATTTGATATGTGAAATTGTGAAAATTAGCACCACGGGGGAGAATATATTTAACTGCATTGCATTAAATTAACTGAGGAAAATTTTTTGCGATGCAGCGATGGTGCAAAAGCAACGACAGGAAAAGTGAGTGGGCTGTATCACGGATTAAAAATGTTGCACATGTAACAGTACTCATGGCATTCTTCACAGATATGCATTAGGAACAAAAAGGATTTCAGTTATATTTAAATCTGTTCTGGACGAAGCATTGAAGATTATTAATTTTATTAAAAGTCGACCATTGCAATCACGTATTTTCAAAGCCATGTGTAAAGATATGCGTAGTCTTCGCACCACTTTACTTATTTATACGGAAGTTAGATGGTTATCGCGTGGTAAAATTCTTGTGCGAGTATTTGAATGGCGAAAGGAACTGTTGGCGTATTTTATTGGTCATAAATTTGAATTATCAGACAGATTAAATAACATGACTCCGCTATCTACACTTGCATACCTTGCTGATATATTTGAAAAATTGAACGAGCTCTTTAGACTCGATCGATTTTCTTAAGATTGCTTGTGTGGATGTGTTATGACCCCAGGTATCCAAAAAGCAGGGTCCCATATTGGTTTCAAGGGGGTGCTCCATACGAATATACGATACAGTGGGAAAACTGAAAAATGCAGTTTGGCCAACTGATTTTGGCTGCTTGAAGAGCGTTTCGCTAAATAAATTAGACAATCTTTGCGAACGAGAAATACGAATAACAACAATATTAAAAACAAAAGTAAACATTAAAAAAACAACAACAAAAAAATTAATAATATTCATAATTTTTCTGCTGCCTACAGCAGAAAAAGTTCTCTTTTGTTTTAGTGCTGCCCTGGTGGTGAGTAGAAAAACTCATTTTTTCTGCTGAAAATTTTCTGCTATCTTATTGACGATTGGAGCATCACGGATTCCACCTATTGGAACATTTTTAAACTGAACTACCTGATAATTTGACGTTCGAAATTGTTGTAAATAAATCCAATTTTGATCTGTAAACACAATTTTTACTTATCGGATTGCTAATAATTGTAAATAATTCCAATTTTGGACTATAAAAACAATTTTTAATTACCGCATTGCTAAATTTTCTTTCTTCGCAATTGTGACAAATGTCATTTTATCAGGTGCATCATTTTAACTATTGTCCTCGAGAGGCGCTTTCTTTACTTTTACAATCGTCAATACAGCATAGTAATTTCTGATATGTTTTTATCGCTTTTTTTGAATATCGGAATAACAACAGTACTTTTAATTTCGTAGGGAAAATACCAGCAGAAAAAAATAAAATTCACAATATATGAAAATACATCCACTGTATAAATGGAAACTTTTTTGACTAGGCAACTGTTGATATCATTATTATGAAGGTTTGAGTTCAGAAGTGTTTCCAAAAAGAAAAACTGAAGAGTTTAATTCAGATTTTTTGAAAATTAAATTAATTGTCAAAATTAGTAGTATTCAACCAAATTCATGAAAAAATTATTAAATAATTCATCAATTTCAGACTGATCAGTAGTAGAACAATTACCACTGAATACACTTTTCTCAATCACCTCATTTTAAACTTTTCGTAATATTCCCTTTTACAGTTGCTATATTTAAGAGCTTTACTTAGCAACTTTTACCGTTTTATTAGGAGCTTCCTTTGAACGCAGAATTTTACTTTCTTATTAAAACTGTCGTATAGGCACTTGAAACATTTATTTGGGAGTAAACAGTGAATTGAGACGTCATTATGAATATGTAATCATCAGAAGATAACGGAAGATCTAAACTATTTATATTGATGTAACCTAAAACTAATAAAAATTTTGCTTTGATATCCGCGAATATAATGATCTTAAGAATGTAATCATCAGTAGCATCAATATAAAAAACAGTGGTAGTCTTAACTTCATCATTAATGTAAGCAACAACTCCACTTGCTCTTTATAGGTGTGGCTACATATAGCAAAAGTACTAAATTTCTGGATCTTAGTATAACAATTTACCAATGGGAGCAATAAACACTTAATATTAATAATATTGAAGCAGGAAGGTTGATTACTATATTGCTGAAAGGCAATTGATGAATTCCTAGAAAAGGATGATTTTGAGGTTTAATTGGAAATTCTTTTACTAGAGTTCCTGCTAGCCACAATTTTGGAGTCATAGATTTTTGCAGGCCATCTAATTTAGCAAGCAAGTAGTACTAATTAGTTGCTGATCCGTTTATTCGTAAACACCCTTCTATATTAGAATAGAACTACATAAGTACGTACTACCCAAGTGACAACGGCATTATTAAATAATGTCAATTAAATTTGAATCAACGGAACTACACCAACACTATTCAATTTCATTGTTTTACACTTTTACATAAGATTAGTCATCTGATGTTTGGGACACTTGATTTTAAATAGGTTATTTCAATTCACATAAAACCAGTGCAATTTATTATTATCACGAATTAAATCATCAAATAATTGGTTTTTTTGAATCCGCACATTTATATTGTGAAAGTTTGTTACATCGCCCACCATAAACCAGTGGTTGATCAAGTACCGTAGTATCACAAGTATCGCGCAAATTGGCGACCATTTTGAACCATCACCAACAAATTAGCAATAAACACAACAAAAACAAATAAATGTCAACAATTTATATGTTGAATGTTAGCATTAAGAAAATTTTGAATGTGAATGGTTCAGCTCCCTTTGTGTATAGAATGCTCTGACGTAAGCCCTGACAAAAAAAGAATCATTTCCCTTTATTGATTTATTTTCGATTGTAAAAGTAGGCTAAGCGCCTCTCGATGCCCCTTAAATGCTCCAAATAAATCAAATCTAGAAGTCAGGTAATTAGGCATTGTATTTCTACTTCTAACCTAATTTAAAATGAGCATTATTTAAGAAGGAGTATCTCCAAAGCATATTTCAAGTAATAAAAAATGATTTTATCAACAAATGCTAAATTACCAGCAAGCTTAGTTTACAATTTTTCCGCTAGATACCTACTTACTATAAATGATCATTCTTGCTCAAATTAAGTGGTATATAAGCTTGGGGTGAAACAAATAGTTTAGAGAAAATTAGAAGGTTGGTCTTAATATAAAATTTGTGGCAGTAATAAATAAATTAAAATGAATAAATGATTTCTATATAATCAAAATGTATTTATCTTCATGAAAATCAAAAAAGAAAACTTGACGTACAAACGAGAAACTACTATTTACCACCGTTTTGAAGCATCACTCCAACAATACACCCACAATATCATAATTTCCATTCAAAACTTATCTAACATCTTATCACCAACTACATACATATTTATAATTCTCACGACTAGATTTTACAAAAAAAAAACTATTTTCATCAATCTGTCACCGATTATATTTGACCTTCGCTGCTATAAAAACCAATATACGGTATCTCTTTTTTTTATTTAATTAACTGTTGTTTTGCTGCGAACACCACACCACGCATGTTTAACTTAAGGCAACACAAATAAACTAAAATTCGAAAGTTATTATTGTTTTGATTTAAAAACTACTTGTTTACGTTGTTGTTGTTTTACACTCATCCATTTAGGTAAACAAACATGAAATTAAATTATTAAACAAAACTACACCACCGATAAGAAGCGGAAGACAAAGTAGAAGACGAACGACAACGCGATTTTTTTTAAAATCGCGCAAAATATTTTTGTATGTACGAGTATCTATGTATATAGGAGAAATGGACGTGATACCGTTTCATAAAAATTTTTATAAAATATAAAATAATCATAAATATACATAAATAATTTGTGTTTTTAATAATAAAAGCAAAAAAAAATATTTCTAAATCACGACAAGACATTATTCTGAAGAATTGAGATCAGAAATAAATAAAAACTAAAAATTCTTTTGTAGAAATGTAGTTTATTGTGGTTTAGCGCCAGTTTTTTAATTGGTGTACGATTCATAAATCTTGGTTACGTGTTTTGGACGGTAAATTTATTGCAATGCGCTATTCAGATTTATCTGTTAATATAAAATGTAATAAATGTATTTATTTTAATGGCAGACTTTAAAGTTCTTGGTTTTTGACCATATTGGTAATAATTTCCTTAACTGCTCTCGGATAGTATTTAGTTTAATGTGATTTTGTGGCCACTATTAATTGGAATTAACTCTTTATGCAAACCGTTGCATTTAAATTAGATTGGAGATTTTAAGAAGCAACATTCATAATGCTTGTTGTATTCAAGCTTACCAGGTCTGCACCCTGAAACCTTTGTCACCCAACGGTTTGCTTTGTTATTAGTTTAGTAAGAGAAGTTTGCCTGTATTAAAATCTAGTAAGATTCTTTCGGCTTTTTATAGACAAAATATATTACCAATAATGGCATTCATATCATTTTTCGACTTGTCTGAATTACAAAAGGAAAAATGTTTTGAATCCATTATTGTTAATAAATTTTGTATATAAAAGCCGAAAGAATCTTGTTTGATTTTAATACAGCCAAACTTCTCTTTCTATTATTTGTGTGGGCATAAAACGTACAGAAATGAGAGTTTTTCTTGAGTTTTTGATTTAGTGAATATAATTCGCTAGGTCAATACGATCTTGCCTAATATTTAATGTATGAAGAGATAATTGTGTTTGTGTAGTTCGGTTTGGTCGTAGCTACCTGAAGAATAGACCGAACTTTTGTTCGTACGAACTTCTCAGTACGAAACCAAATTACCACATAAAGAACTCAAGGAGGGTTCTCTTCTCATTTTTTGGTATTCAGGGTAGTTACATTTTGCATTACTCTTTGGTTAGAGTACCAGGGGGATTTTAATATTTTTACTTTTTTGGTAGATACATTTTAATATCGCCCTTCTTCATTTTTTCTAATTAACGTATGTCGAAAAATGTTATGAATTCCATTATTGTTAATAAATGTTGTCTATAAAAAGTCAAAAGAATCATATTTGATTGTGATTAGTTTAGTTTCGGGTGATCCAGATTTAATGCACCGCCTGGCAAACCAAGTTTTCTGCCAAAAAAAAAAAAAAAAATCCTGGCTGGTGAGTTTGCAAATTCTGTTTGTGAGATTGTACAACAAATTTTTTTATTTAAACTATAATTTAAAATAAAAAATAAAAAATCTCGAAAGTATTGGCGGGCGATGAGAACTCGAAATAGCAGCCAGCTAAGAATCTTACTTATAGAAGAAAGTGGGCTAAACCTAAAACAAAGTTTATGTCCGAGGGCTATCAGAAATATTCTTGTCTTTTACTAATTTATTAAGCGGTGGAGCTGGCCAAATTTTCCAAGAGCCTTACTTCAAAACAATGCTGTAGAATTGAAATAACTCCTAAACAATTACAGATAGTAACTTCAAGTAAAAATCAGTTGGAAACTCTCTTTCAGAAACTGTATATTTCTACTAGCACACTTTTATCAATTCGTATTAAAAAGTGGTTAAGTTATTGCACTTTTTAAATATTCTACGTGCAAAATAGTTCAAATGTGATTTTTTTTTAAATTTACGCCTAAACAAAACACATCGAAGATAATTTTGAAATGATTCAGGAGGTATTTTAGTTCTTACATATGTTTCTGTTAGCAAATTGAACGATCTTGAATACTAGTCGCTAAAAGACATTAAAATTAAAAGTTTAACTCGGCACAATAGACTATGTACCAATTCCAATAACTTCTATAAATTTTATTATTCATACACAATATCCTGACACTTCTAAGAGCCTACAAAACTAATAGCTAAAAATGTACATCAGTTTGTTTGAGTGCCATTAACAAATACATGTAATTGGCACTAGAGGAGTTGGAGGTCACATATCCCTAATGCCTCTACTCAATTAGTACTAAAATGGTGTTCGTATGTCTACCAATTTTGTTATAGCGGCGATTTATTTTACATTTAGTTACACAGTGACAAGATCTTTAATGTTATTTAACAGCAATTTTGGTATTCTGCATCTGGCTGTTTGACATTAATCGGTAATCAAGTTATTCAAGTTACAACTATATAAATTTTCATTTTGTGAATCGGGGGATGGTTTGGTATTTTCATATTTTGTTAATATTTAGTTAAACCAAACCTGGACTTGTTCAAATATTCAAATTTTATATAGTTGGCTAAAAAACAGATAAATAATAAGAATGGTTTAAAGTATGACTAATAAGTAAACTGATAAGAACGGTTCTGAATTGGCCCAAAACCCTTTTGTCCTTTTTTTATTTTCCAAAATGTAATGTGAATGCGATACATTTACAGCATGCAATTTTTCGTGCGATACATCGTACAATTTTTGAAGTAGCTTAATAAAAAATCCATCACAAACTTTTTCGCTCTCATGTTATCTAAGGTAATTTTAAATTTTACTGGAAAGAAAGTCTGGATTACTTGAAGGCGGTAAATAATTGTTGATTAATACCAGTTTACACAATAATGAATTGAAATGCTCTAAAGGTATTACAAATTCAAGATTGTTTTGGGTTTCAGTGCAGAATTTGGATTCACTCGTAACAAGGGACTCGGAGCAATTATTTACATAATGTTCAAGGCTTCCATGGGTAAATTCGAAATTTTATTGAAAGTTATATAAATGAGTTGAAATGATTAAGTTAAGAATTACAGCTGGACTGCTAAAATTGCCTTCACTATCCATTCAATCCAGTATTTTTATTATATTTTGGAGATCGAAGAAGATAATCCGAGAGTAAATTTGGCTAGAGAACGAATTTTGTATTTCTCATGTTTAACAATAATTATTTACAGGTTTTCACTCGAAAAACAATTTCCACACCCAAATAAGGTTTTTCTACACCCATCATATTTGATTTTTAAATGCGACACGAGAAGTCGCTTCATAAATTTATTTACAAAATATCGAATACTAAACTTAAATTCCTTCAAAAATTCCAAAAAATTTCGGAAATCTCGATTTATTACTAATTCTGTAGCATCACGCAACTCCAGCGACTTATAAATTTCGAGAAAAACGAGAAACTCGAAGACACGCGAATAATTTCTAAAATTCTAGGACATTCCCAAATACCTCGAATAAACTACCATTACTTTTCTAAAGTAATTTTGACAAATCTCAATACTTAGCCATTCAAAATCCAAAAAAAAAACATTTTGCTCAATTTTCTGCAATTTTCAAAAATGTTGATAATTTCCAATAAATTAGATGCCATGCAAATTAACGCTTTTCAAACCCAGATATCTATATAAGCTATCCATTCCAAAATCCGAAAACCTCTTATTTTGCTATCCAAACTAAACCCAAATATTACTGAAATATTGAATAATGCCGGAA